>PVJC01000739.1:0-111282 GCA_004026665.1 Murina feae
GGAATAGGAGACTTTTCTGGAGAATTCTGCCATTTGTGGACAGATTATATGGCCCGCGTTTGCGAATTTCATCTGCCTGGAAACATGTTACTCAAAATCCAGCCAGGGCCAGGAAACGGGAGCTCCAGACAGTGTGAGCCGATTTACTCGCATTTCAGAGCTCAGTCCAGCAGACTTGCCTCCGCGTTCCTAAACCTCCGCAGGTGCGAAGCAGCCAGCCTAACGGTGGGAAAGCGGCTGCCTCACAGGAGAATGTTACCCTCAGGGGCCGGGAGCTGGTAGCAAGAGGCAAACGTTTTCCTCATTAAAACTGAATAATTTTACATGTTTTAGACTCTATGTTCTTCATCTGACAACAGGAACAAAAACCATTGTACTACCCAGGCTTGACTCGCTGTTCAAGAGGCAAAATGAGATCGTATATATGAAGAGAATTTGGAAATGACAGCATGTGAAATTGCTGGTTGGGATGCACAATGGTATCGCCCTGTGGTGCCACATCCAACACAACTGCAGAGGCAGTTACCCTCTGACCCAGCACATGCAGGAGGCAGCCAATCAATGCGTCTCACATCAGCTGGTTGCCTTTGCACATGCCCCGGCAAGGGTTGGGGATCGAACCTGCACGGTATATGCCCTTGACCAGAATCGAACCCAGGACCCTTCAGTCCACAGGCTGATGCTCTTTCCACTGAGCCAAACCGGCTAGGGCAATGTTTCTCTCTCTCTCTCTCTCCCTCTCTCTCTCTCTCTCCACCCCCCTTAGTACTTTCTCTAAAAATCAACGGAAAAAGTATCTGTGGGTGAAGATTAATCAAAAAATAAAAAAAAAAATGAAATACCATTCCCTGTGAAAAAGAACCAGGTCTCCTTAGAGAAGTGGCTGCTTCCAAACTTGAAGCAGGAAAAGTATCATGTGAGCCTGGAACCTCTAGTCGCTCTGGACGCCAGGAAGCTGTTAAAGACAGCTTGGGGGGGGGGGGGCGGGAGGGGCGGGGGGATGTCTAAAGGACCCAGAAAGCAACAGGAAGAGACTCCCGCTGGCCAAAGATGGGACAACTGGAGCATCAGCAATAATCATTGCAGTCAACCAAAACATATCAAATTTGTTTAAACCCACGTGTTTACAGAGGGGCTTTCTGACATATACAAAACATCACTGGTGACCTTTGGGAGATGCTAGTGCCCCCAACCCATTTATTCTGCAAAGTGGGAAGTAGAAAGAGAACAAGCACCTAGCCTGCTTTTCCCCGTACAAACTGTATCTCAGAGGGGAAGAGTCTCTTTTCGCAATGTCCCAGCTAACAAACGATGACATTGTGACAAAACGCAGAATATCGCCATTTTGCCATCCCTCGTGCCATTAGCGGATCTTGCGCAACGACCGCTGACATCACAAAGAGAGAGACAGCCGGACCCTGGAGGTGCACAGCAGTGTCCTTAGCAAAAACAAATCAAACCTGAGTCGGACATCAGGCTTCTAGATCCCACTTCCAGTTTATAATAGAGGGGGAGGGTAGAGCTATAAATTAGAGACCAACCGTACCCTACAGACCTCTCAGCTGTGAGACCTCTCCCCCTTTTCTAGATCACGGTTTCCTTGTTTGTAAGATGAAAGGGTGGACCTGCTGCCCTCAGAGAGCCCCGCCAGCCCAGGACTCTGCTCTAGGCACCTGTTTGTGTCATCACTTCTTCTAGTATTTGGGTGGCGGACTTCTGCTGCTGCTGAAATAGAGGCCCCACGTTCTTCAGGAACCAGAAGTCGGGTGCCGTCCAGGGAAGGCCCAGATGCTGCGTATGAATGATCCTGTCTACGTCGAAGGCTCTGCTTATCAGACCCTTCGCCTCCTCTTCATTCATTATCCAAAAATCCCGAAACTTCTCCTCGTCGATGAGAGCAAAATGCCTGTGAAGGAGAGATTACGGAGCATGGTCAGCAGACCCCAGGGCCTGGCTGGGGCTCCTTCGATTAGTAGGAGGGCAAGACCAGAGACAGAAATGGGGTGACTCCTGGGCCTGGCCCAATCCCTTGGGCCACTGACCCTCCCCTGTGACAGACGGAAAGCCCTCCCCGGACGCCTCGAGAAGAGGGGGGTAACATGCAAATAGAGGAACAAGGCAGCCGGCACAAAGGACTCCTGGGTGCCCTGGCCCGCCCCCCCCCCCAAAAAAAAAGCTGCTAATATCGAAGTCTAGTGAAACCATGGCCACCACCACCCCGACCCCTGCAGCCTCTACTCTAGGACCCAAGTCCCAGAAATACCGCATGGCTTTCTGCAGCTCCTTGAATTGTATCACCAGGCGTTTGTAGTCTGCGGTTAGGGACTGGTTCTCCTCCTGAAACTGCTTTACCTGCTTGGCGTACTTGGCTCGCGTGTTGTTCAGTACATCGTGCAGGCTGGGTGGAGGAGGGGGAAAGTCAGCGCTGCTGAGCAGAAGGTGTAAGGTCTTCTCAGCTACTTCGCTGGGTTCTGCAGAACCCAGGACCGGACATGGGAAGGGCAGAAAACCCCCACACACAGTCCCCAACGCAGCAGCTCCAGCTGTGACCAAGGGGAGCGCGGCAGCAGGGAGTCAGAACTAAAGGCATTTAAAACCCGCCCAGAAGGCCAAGCCCACCAAGAGGCCACCTCCTCTGCAAGAGTGTGCCTGAATCTTCCTCAACACACCACTTGTCAGTGTCCCTACCTGCCACCAACCTCACCTGTTAAAAATCTCAACCTCTGACCTCCTGAAATAAGGCAGACGGGAAGGAAAAAAACTAAAACTGCGCATCACAAGCCTACAATATATGAGTCCTCCATTCTCAAAGAGCTGATACTGTTAACAGGTCCAAAACTCATTCATTCATTTACCAAACAGGAAAGGTCTCTTTTGTGCCAAAGACCTGTTCCAACGCAGAGATGAATAAGAGATCCCATCCAGTCAGAGGCAAAGACAAACATTAATTATGGGACAGTGTGAAAAATGCTACAGGAGAGACACTTTAGTGCCAGGGGAGCCCAGCGGTGAGACAGCTGACTGCCCTAGCCTGCAGGGGAGGGGAGTGGGCACGTGTTCCAGCACAGTGATGGCGACAACCTGGCCAGTGGCGCTGAGGATGGAGCTCCCCACCTCCCGGCCAACAGGAGCTCTGCGCATGGAAACCTGTCGCATGAAATATGCATGGCAGACACAGCTTTGAGACCTGGACCGAGCTTCAGACTTCAAACTACTGGAGAGGTGTCTTATGTCAGTGCCCCATTTGCACAGGAGCCGAGCGCTCAAGGGCTGACATAGTTGAAGTTGGAAAATTCTAAAAATAAGGTTTCCCTCTGAGGCATTGTCCTGAAGTAATCAGAAGGTCCCTAAAACACAAACACTGATCGTTCATATTCTCATCCTCAATAATAAGTGAACATGAGCGTTAACTTGGCCTCTGATAAAAAGAAGTGTCTCATTCATTTTTTTAGAATATATTTTTATTGATTTCAGAGAGAAAGGGAGAGGAAACGAGAATCGCTGATGGGCTGCCTCCTGCATGCCCCCTACTGGGGATAGAGCCCCAAACCCAGGGATGTGCCCTGACTGAGAACTGAAGCATGACCTTCTGATTCATAGTCTCCACGCTCAACCACCGAGCCACACCAGCCGGGTTAATTTGTTCTCTTACTATAGCATTCTAGGAGACTTTCCATATAAAGGTGTTAAAAAAATTTTTTTGCGTCGCCATCCCAAAGTGTTTTTTCAACATTATTTAGTAAAGGAGTTTCTTTGTGCCATCAGATTACAGAAGTCAATGATAAACCCCGGTGGCACCCTGATGGTCTGAGCAAGGTAGCAGGAAAGGAGTGGACGGGGAGGGATGGCTGCAAGTCCTTGGTGCCTGGCTGGGAGCTAAGGGCGAAGGGGAGTGAGGAGGGGACTGGGAACCTGGAGGGTCAGCAAGGCTTATTCCAGAAAGCATACCCGGGAGATGACCGGGACTCTTCCGGGTGAAGAAGGAGGTGAGGCTGGAATTAGAAATATGAAGTTGGTGGTTGTAACAAAGGAGTGATATTCAGAGCCGTGAGGCTGATGTTCAGGGCACTGAAATTTTTAAAAAGTGTGGGGGGGTGGTGCTGGAGGCTGGCAAAATGCTTTCTAGAATAACTTATCAGGCAAGAAAAAGCAGAACCACCACCCAAGGAAACAATTAGAAATAGATCGAGAAAGAAGAGCATATCTTTTAGCGTCATGCAAACCAGAGGAGAACATTTCTGAGACTCGGTATCCACCACAGCTTCCCCTCAGGCCTTATTACAGGACCAGGCCTGAGGGGAAGCCATGGTGCTTGGCTACAGTGGCATCACTGGCACCCTACGGAGGGAAGTTTCTGCCCAACGATGGGGTCACAGGTCAAACTATGGATGTTGGAGGAGGGCGGAGGGGCAAATGGTGAGGAAAGGAACAAGGAAGCAAGAAGAGAAAAAAGACTGTGTGTGCACAGAGGAGCAGCAGGTCAGTGGGAGGGTTTTCAAGAGAAGGGAGACCGTGTGAGTTTGACTTCAAAGGGAAGAGCCAGTGTCATGGTTCTGCTATGTGGATCGAACGGATCTTCGCACTTCCTCCTCCCATCCTACCACGCCCCCTCCTCCCACTGAGCAAACGCTCAATCAAACATCCACCTTTCTGATCCCTCCCGCTTTGCCCTGGGACCTGCCGCAACCCTGCATCTCCACTCGCTTTTTGCTGTAAACTCTTTCCTAGGACGCGGTGGGGGAGAGCAGAACCAGTTGAATGTATTATCTTTTCTAAAAATGAAAAGCTCTTTTAATAAAGTCGGCTCTGTTTTTTACAGTGTATGATCCTGTGAAAGGGAAGCGTTCGAGCCCACCCTCTTTGCAGCAAGGAAGGGCCCAGCTCACCGGTTCATCTTCCGCTTCTGCTGGGACTTAATCACTGTGCTCTCTTCGTCTCTCTTCTTCAGCACCTGGAAGTTGTACTCTAACTTCTCTTGGTTTAGCTGATATGTTGCTTTCATTTGCTGAAGCTGTTGCTCGAGAATCTAAAGTTTTTTAAAAAAATAATACTCATTAAAAATATATATATAATAAAATAATAATAATAATACTCATTGGCCCTGGTATAATTTGTTACATCTGAGGGTCCCTGATGGCGCATTCTGAAGTGAGACCAGAGGAACCTTAAGGACAAATGTCCCACCTGAACCCTTAGAAAATCTATCAGGAGAGGCAAGTTGAAGGCCAACCAGAAAAAAATACATAAATTGTGCAACTACCAGCTGTCCCTCTGGAGCGTTATGAGTCACCCCCAGAAATACCGTAAAGGTGAATGTTGCCATAGCAGCCCGCCGTGCTCTGGCCTTTCCATCGGCAGGGTTAGTGTTTAGCAGACCATGCTCATTTTAAAGGAGGACAGACACGCCATCCTTATGTTTGGGGTTTCCATTAGCTGTATTCATGCATTCAGCAAATATACGGTGTCCCCTAAAATGTATACTCACATTAATTATAAAAGCAGCGTTTATTACAAATACACTTCATTTTCCAAATTGGACTATCTGTCGTTAAAGTGTGCATCCATTTTTGGGGACGCCCTGTGCTGACTGAGCGCCTATGTAGAATGTCAGACACTTTACTAGGTGCTGCTGGGAGAACACAGGTGAGAAAGGCAAGTCCTGCCCTGTCCAGGAGAGAGACGGATAACAAGGGGGCAGATCAGGAGTAAGAGAGGGGTGAGCGCAGGGCGGCACGGGGCCCATGAAAGGAGTACTTTCGGGGCCAAGGCAGGTAGTGCCCCTGAAAAGATGGCATCGGCATGCCTGAGACCTGGAGAATGGGGAGGAGTTCTCTGGTGGGGTTACACCTGAGAGGAGAAAGTTCTAGAGAGACTGCTTTGGGGTCTGAGGCCAAGGATGGCCAGAAATGAGGCTGACGGAGCAGCAGGGCCTGACCAGACAGGGAACTGAACGCGTCCTCCTGCAGGCAACGGAGGGCCCCTGGCGATGTGAAGCAGAGGAGTGCAGTGGCCGGTCCAGGCAGGGCTGAAAGACCATGGGGCAGAGGGGGGAGGGGGGAGATGAGAGGGGGCAAGCTGGAGGCAGGGCAGGTACAGCCAGGCGTGCTCGTGCCCTTCCTGGAAATGCAGGAAGCAGGATGCAGGTGAGCGTAGCCAGATCACGATAAGCAGCGACAAGTCACAGTGCTTTTCAACCTCCTCCCCACCCCCCTCCGCCAGGCGCAGACCTTTGCCAGGGGATCCGCAGAGGAGGCGATGCCAGCAGCTCTCACTGACCCCATGAGCCATCCTCCAGGAGGGCCTGGCCCGGAGGCGAGGCAGAGGAGGACAAAGGTGCTATGACACTTTGTCAGGGGTAAGTCCTTTGGGGGTCCCTGTGGAACCCCATGATCCCCACCTTGTAACTGGAGAAATTAGTCAGCAGTGCCCTACTTAACTCTCCCCGAGCTTTGCAACCTCCGCTCACAACGGCCCCTGTTCTTTACCAGCTCCAGCTGGTCAATGAAGAGCCACTCTGGTCCCCGGGATGGTCACCAGTGTGCCTCTCCGTTTCTCTGCTGGTTTGGTCACATTTTTATTTACTTTTACTAGTCAGATGGTTTTCTTGGTAACAACGTTTCCTGGTTGAGAAGCTAATATTTGCTCGTTATGGAAAATACAGTAAGGAAAAAAGAAGACGACATAGGAGAAGGGGAGGAAAAACTACCCATAATTCACTTCCCAAAGGCAACTCTGTTGACATACTGACCTGTGTCCTTCCAGTGTCCTTCACATTTTATACCCTATTTTCCTCCCTTCATATTAGAATATAAGGATGGTTCATGTTCGTCAAGTTTCATTAACACTTTAACAGTGCATACTTGTGTATAATAACTTATCCTGTATGATGTATGTATGGGATATTTATCATATGTCATATTTTACCATGTCCCTAGAATTTTACATTTATATTGCTTTGATCATTTTAAATAGTAACATAATTCTGAGAACAACTGGATATAAAACCTTTGGGGTATTTTTTTTTTTCTTAAACTAGATTCTCAGAAGTGAAATTACTAGCTCAAAGGCTCTCAGTACACGGCTTTCCAAAGGGCGATTTATGGCTGACACTCCCACTGGCCGTGTGTACACATGTCCCTTCCCCCACGCCCCGTCAGCACTGAGCGTGGCACAGGGCAGACTGTATGGTTCTAAGTGCAGGCCCGGCCCTTGGGCGGGGTGCCGGCGGCGGTGCAGGGAGCTGCCCGGAGCTGCACCCCTCTCTTCCCAAGCATGATTCCACTTAATCTGAACATTTCTGGCTGGAATGACATCCCTCAGGGCCTGTGGGAGATGCTGACAGTGCAGCCTCTGTTCGTTCAGGTGCAATTATCCTGGCCGGTCCCAGGCTGAATGCTTCTCAGCCCTGTGCCCTTTAGGGATGGCCAGGAATCTTCCAGGGAAAGGGCTCGGGCAGCTCTTCCCGCAGAGCCGCGGTGATCTATGCTTCCATGCCCCAGGTGAAACCCGTCTTCCCGCTGCCAGTGCAACCAGCCCTGCACACAGGGGAGGGGACTGGTCTGTGAGGCGGCACAGTGCAAAGTCCAGTGGAAAAGCTCCAGGTTGGACGGTGTTGACCGGAGAAGGTAGGGACATACACGGAGGAGGAGGGTCTCCGGAGCTGCTCTGGGTTTGGAAGGACGACGAGGGGCTGTTCCGGTCTTCCCTCTGATGTGGGGACCCCGGGACTCGGAGCACCTGGATGTCTGCTCCGATGGCGCCCAGGGACCTGCTCCTCAGAGCTTTGCAATAAGCCCTTATCACTGAGGCATCACTTCCCAAACTCCCCCAGACACAGGACAGTTTCAATATTATGACACAGTGACAGCACGAGTTGTAAACACAAGCTCCATCCTGTCAACGTTCGTGTAACTTTCACCCTTCAAGGCAGATTATTACACGATAGTAACTATTTCCTACATCATACATCTTGAAAGGAAAAAAGCATCATCGGTGTCATTTTTTTTGCTTAGTTTTATGAAAACACCACTCATGTCTCACCTCCATGAACACAGTTTACAAAACTCTGAACTAACGTACTGGCTCATGTCTTTCCTTTGTGACCTGAAAGAACTTAAATCTGCGCTGATTTTCTAGGCAAATGATAATACTAACCTGTCACCTGATGCCTTTAATTTGCATCGCTTTGCTTGTGCGTGCAGCTGAATATTTACTAGCGGTTTTATTTCCTCTTGTGGAACACGTTTGCTCCTGCCCTTTGCTAGAGCACGTTCTTAGAGGACTGGTGCCTGGAGGCGCCAGCGATGTGCTTGGGCACCTTTCCTTACCATTTCTGCTGGACCACAGGTCAGCCCCTCCTTCACTCAGCTCTGTCCCAAGACAGCCTGGGGGGGGGGGGCGCTCTTCAAGTTCACGATGTCCTTTAGGAGTTACTGGCCGCGCTGTCACTGAACTTACAGAACTAATCTCAGCCTGTGCCTCTTACAGGGCAGAGTCTGCAGCAGGCGACGCATGAATTGCAGTGCTCACTGTTTATCTGCAACGCCCATGCTCGCCACATTTCAGCACCGGTGCCGCCATTGCTAATTACCTCAGGTTTCGGTCTCAATATACAGCCGTTCTTGATGGCCACGCGTTGAGTGTAGTTTTATGTTTTAAAATAATGATTCATTATGTGCTATGTCTTCACTTATTTTTCAATTATCCAAAGATATTTAGCGAAGTTGTACTTCATGTTGTGATGAATATTCTGGTATTAAAAGTAACAGCCCCTAAAGTTGAACTAAACCATTTTACAAGTTTAAATGAGCACATAAGGCCCTTAAAAAAAATTTTGTTTTTTTACTTCCTGCATCAAGAACTAAGCTTTTCTGGCATCTTTATGGGGGCGGGGAGGGTGGGGGGGGCCAGAGTGCGTGATGTTTCTGGGCTTCTCTTTGCTCATTCATAATGTGACCCGACTGGCAGTAAGCACTTGAAAAGTACACATTCTTGTTTTTTTCTTCTACTTTACCCATCAAACCAAACCTATGTGTACTGGGTCCTCTCGACTTGTGTAATTTACACACACTCTAGCTCCATCATTTCAGAACTGAAACAGTGCTACCAATCAGTTACGAAGATCAAACGTGATGTTGCCTGCATGACACACCTACTTGGCAAAGATCGATGCTACTTGACTTTCACGTCCAGTGAAGGTGCGGCTAAGAGCACTATGATTAAGTCCAATTTACTAAAATATCATCTGCACTGCCATACGGGAAGTCTCTGGTCTGATTATAGTCTCCCAGTTAAAGGGATAATGCGGCACAGCGAACTCTTGGTTTCCATTCCGACACAGGAAAGATCCGTTTGGCAAAGGAACTATACACACTTTCTCACTCTGAGCATCACCATCAGCCTGCCCCCCGCGCACCCACACTTCACCACCAGTCCTCCCCGACATGGGGAGCCTGGACGGCCAGGTCTCCCAGGCTGGCGGCCCCTCTGTCCCTCACCTCCTTAGTCTTACCTCACCTCCACAGCCTCACAGTCTTCCCACGTCCCAGGAGGCTTTGGTTTTGTTCAAGCATTTGAAAATTAGATAAACAACATGAGGTTCCACTCCTACAACTCAATAGCAAACAATAAATTACCCAATTAGCAAGTGGGTGAAGGACCTCAACAGACATTTCTCCAAAACGACATACAAATGGCCAACAGGTGGATGAAAAGTGCTCAACATCACGAATCATCAGGGAAATTTAAAGCAAAACTGCAATGAGACACCGCCTTACACCTGTTAGGGTGACTATGATCAGAACAACAAAGAAAAACAAGTGTCGTCAAGGATGTGGAGAGAAGAGAACCCTGTACCCTGTTGGTAAGAATGTAAATGAGTGCAGTCACTATGGAAACAATATGGAGGCGCTTCAAAAAAATTAAAAATATAATTATATTTTTTAAAAAAATTAATTCTCACTGAAGGATTTTTCCCCCATTGATTTTAGAGAAAGTGGGAGGGGGAGGGTGAGAGGAGAGAGGGAAAGAGGAAATTGGGGGGAGAGAAAGAAACATTGAGAGAGCCACATCGATTGGCTGCCCTTGACTAGAATAAAACCTGTGACCCTTCATTTCGCAAGCCAATGCTCTAACCACTTAGCAACACCAGCCAAGGCTAAACAGAATTATCATTTGACCCAGCAGTCCCAATTCTGGATTTTGAAGAGATATCTGTATTTTGAACTAAATCTGGATTTAGAAGAGATATCTGTATTCCGTGTTCATTGCAGCATTATGCACAATAGCCAAGATGTGAACACAAACTAAATGCCCAGCAATGGACTAACGGATAAAGACATACAATGGAATATTATCCAGCCTGAAAAAAGGAAGGAACTTCTACCATATGCGGCAACATGGATGGACCTAGAGGATGCTACGCTAAGTGAAATAAGCCAGACACAGAAAGATCTGCATGTGGGATCTAAAATAGTCAAACTCAGAAAAGCGGAGGATAGGGTTTGCTACCCGGCCTGCCAGGGGCCGAGGGTGGAAGAAACAGGGAGGCACTGGTCAAAGGATACCAAATGTTGGTCCCACGGGATGAGTAAGTTCTGGAGATATACTGCACAACAGGGCGCATATTGTATACAATCCCATATTGTACACTTGAAATTTTGCTAAAAGGCTAGATCTACATTAAGTGCTCTTACCACAGAAGAAAAAAACACAACAACAAAAGAACACAGCGTTCATTATTTCTCTGTTTGAGGTCAATGGTGTGTAGTTTTGCCACATAAATTATCATATTACCAAGATAACGTCTGAAAGCTCAACAATAGCCATTTTCATTAAAAAGTGTAATGTATGCAGCCCCCACACACTCTATTACAGACTCCATTGTTCTTTGTCAGTAACTCTCATCTCCGTGACATGAATATGAGAAGGGCCGAGGGAAATTCTCCAGACTGGTAAAAATATTTATAGTCTAATGGGGCTTTGCATTTCGCTTATGTAAAATGACAAGAGGTGTAAGAACTGAAATCCCACCAAAGGCCAGGAAAACTGCCATCTAACATGCTTTCCTAGTGGAGACTGCAATGAAGAGACCCAGCTTGGACGGTAAGATGGAATGGCATTGCATCTGAATGTAACTGCGGATGCACTCGTTAAAACTGGGGTTGAAACAGAGGAGCTGGACTTGGAAAGAACTTTAGAAATGAGGAAGCCTAAGCTCCTTCCCACTGCAGGGACCCTCTGGCACTGAAGACAGACGGCCATTCCGCCTCTGAGTCCTTTCTGAGATCTAGGACTCTGTGTGGAGGGCTAACCTTTTCTACATTGGTTAGTTCCGATGGCGAGTCAGAATCGGCCCTACAGCAAGGTCCAACGGCCAGTCGGGGGACTGTTTGGAATAATGGCGAAGACGCAGGCTATCGGGCCAGAGAGAACGTGGCCTGAGTCCAGGGTATACCTTGGACCTGATAAGTACCTTGTCTCTGAGCCTCAGTTTGCAGGCATAGAAGATGCTGGTGGTGATTTCTCCCTTTCACATTAATGTAAGGATTACGGAAACTGCCTACACAGCCTGGAATACGGAAGACACTCACTAGATGGCCACTGGCCTAGCTTCGGCCCTGGGGCACGGCTAACATGTCCCTCTGCTCGGCTGAAATGCACAATTCTCTCAATGCTCCCCCCATGGTTCATGGTTTCCAGACCCCTTTAGGCATCTTGGCAGCTCTCCCCTAGTTTACTGAAGAGAGCGTGTCTTCACGTGGATCTGGCATGTGAGTGCCTTCAGAGGTGGCCATTCAAAAGAAAGCAGGTCAGCGATAAATAGCTGCTGAATGGACCACTCTGCAATGTTCCTGGCAGACGAGGATGAGGGCTCCCAGGGGCTGTCCGCCCACTCTGGCTGAGGCATGCGTGGTACCTGCACATCCTGCTCCAGCTTGATCTTAATCATGTTGTACTCTTCGAAGTCCCAGATCCTCTGCTTGCTCAGCTGCTTCTCATATTCCTCGACCTTCTTGAGGCGGTTCATGAGATACTCCAGCTGAAGGCAGGGGAAGACGAGAAGTCAGGCCCCGGGGCACAGGGCACGTCTGCAAGTGTCAGGACTCTCGAGGGGTCTGTTGGCAGCTCAGAAGCCCCTGTGCCCAAGGCTTTGCATTGCTCAACGGGGCCCTTACTCCGGAAATCCCAAGAGCAATGCTCCAGGAGGAAATTAAGCAAGTGGGGGTGTCAAGTACAGTGGAGGGAGCAGTCAGCAACCTTGTCATAACTCATGTCTGGTGCCAAGGGTACTAGCCTTACCGGGGCGACCACCTCACAAGGTATATAAATGTCTAATCGCGGTGTTGCGCACCTGAAACTAATATCATACTGTGTGTCAACTGTAACTGAAAAATAAATTAAGGGGGGTGGGGGAGGAGTTAAGCACAGAGCCTGCAGTCAGATGTTTGTATTTCTTTAAAAAGAGGAAAAGGATCCATTGAACCTTGGGCAGACTGTTTCTCGGTGCCTTACCTTTCTGAAATAAAGTGATAGCCTCGCACCCTTTAACATGTGTCTTAAAGCACTTTCTTGGGCCACCAAAATATCCCTGGCTGGGATAGATGCCCAGGAAACAAGGGAGAAAGTGGCAGGGCCGTGGAAACCACAGCGAGCCAAGGTGGCCCCGCGACCAGGAGGCAGTACTGACCGTCCGCCATGGCCACCCTCCCCAAGCTACACCAGGCCGGCTACTCCACCACAGAAGAATCCGCCCAGCCTGCACGGACCACCCGTGACACCCCCTCCCTCCCCGCCCCCACCTACCTCTTTGGCGTTGTGAGCCTGCAGCGCCCGCTCCCACTTCTTCTTGTTACTGGACAGGAGCTCCTGCCGCTCCACCTCGAATGCTTTCTGCGGACCGAGAAGGAAAAGGGCTCTTGTGTCCGTCTGGAGTAGGCAGGTCCCACGGCATCAAAGAGCCCACCGCTGACAGGCAGGGGCCCCATCACCAGCCACACACAAATCCAAGGCAGACACGCCGAGGCTCACGGGGCCCATTGCCCGCCGAAGGAGCTGCGTGGAAATTCGTGTTATGAGGCGTGTGCTTCATACAAGTTTAGAGAGGAAATGTGCCAGCTGCCCTGCGGCTGAATCAGTATCTGAGGCAGGGAGCTGGAGGGAGGCCAATGCCCTTGTTGGCAGTCGCAGGGCAAACCCTGGCATCCGATGCAACCATGACTAGGGTTGGTGCATGCTGCGGTTGAGGTTCCCGTGGAGCCACGGCAGCATGGAGCTCACGAGTCTATAACAATACAAAGAGTGAGGGCCCCTCACTTTGGAAAGATCTAAGTGCCCATTTCAATTTCATATTTCACTCGAAGTCCTGATTCCTGAGTCCTGTTTGGCATCCCCCTTTCCCATCCCTCATCCCTGACTATCATAAACAAATCGGATCAACAATGGTTATGCAACTTGATGCTCCCTCCTCCTCTCCTCTCCTTGCCCGGTTTCCATTCTTTCAAAGCCCTTATCACCACCTGTTAAGTGACTTGCTTAGCCATGTGTCTGCTTGCTATCTAGCTGTCCCCTACAGAGCACAGGCTGCGCCCAGGACCTTGCTCTGTCCATGACTGCATCCCCAGTCCCCGGCACCATGCCTGGCAACACTAGATGCTCGATGAATATTTGTTAAATGAGTAAATAAACCCATGAAAGCCCAGGGCAGAGGACCAAGACACCCGGGTCCCTCCTTAGGTGGTGAGGACAGACTAGCCCTCCTCCCAGGGCAAAAAGCGGGCCTTGCACCCTGTCACCTCGATGTGGTTGAGCTCCTGGCGGAAGGTCTTCATCACAGTCTTCACTTGCTCCTCCATCCGCTCCAGGAGCACGCAGATGTCTTCCGATTGCTTCTTCAAGTCCTTCACGTACTGGTCGTCCTTGATTTTTAACTCCTGGAAAAGGTATGTCCAAAGCTGGCCACAAACGGAGACCCCTCTCCTCAGCGTCCGTGACCACTCGGCATCACAGCTGCACAAGGAGAAGGTGGCTTTGGGGGCGCTGCGGCAACATCCCTGCAACGTCCCAAAAGCCCGGGTGTGCCCACTGAGCGATTAGTGTCCAGGCTCCACCGTGGGAACACACCCACTGCAGACGAAGTTCCCCTCCCTCACTGCACGCCTACAGGTTTCTATTAGGAAACCATCGTTCTACAATGACGACCCAGCTTTTTCTTCTAGTGAAGGCGGATCACCTGAGCTGTGCAGCATCCTGAGGCCTGAAGTAAGGCCTCCACATGTTTTCATTCAGGAGAAGCAAACCAATAACCCAGTTAAACGCCCCCAGCCGACCCCACCTGGCTGGCACTGAGCGACCCGGGCCTCTTGCCTGCTGTAACTCGCTGATAAGCTTGTTCTTATCTTCTATCAGCCCCGCGCAGTGCACCTGCTGGGAGTTGAGCATTTCCCACAGTTCCTGGGGAATTTTCTTGTGTTTGCCCTCCTCCCACTTGGCGGTGATTTCGTCAAATTTGTCCTGGCTGGTCTTGACTTCGTTCTCCAGTTTTTCAAGCCTGCAAACACAAACACGCAGGCCATGCCAGCTCAGCTTCCGACGCTGCCTTCCCACAGCGCAGGCAGGTCCTCCGGACTCTATAAAATAGGGCCGGGTACCAACCAATCACTCCCTCCAGATACACCCACCCAAGACCAAACCAGGCCCCGAGAAATCTTTTAGTTTAATGCTTGACTATAAGTGACTGAGACCAAAGTGACACATAACAAAAACAGATCAACAGTAAAGCTAAACACACGCACATGTGGATCGTCAATTGATCACCTCCTTATGAGTAAGAAGATGGTGACACACGGTAGCTAGATACGTGGTCCCTGGAGATCCATGCCTTGTGTCCAAGTCCTGGCTCTGCTACTAACGGATGCTCGACTTTAGACCAGTTACTTGACCTCGGCAAGCCCCATTTTTCTCATCCATAAAATGGACAGGATGGCCGTGTCCACACCTTCACATGGCTGTCATCAGGATCAAATAGGATGACGCTCAGCACAGTCACGTAGCAAATGCTACTCATAGGACAACTGTCACTATCAACAGTGACCTCAAGTGCCTGACTGTTCCTCTCCCAAGTCACCAGCAAATGCCCAGCGGAAGGTACAAATAGGGAAACTCCATGTTGGCAACAGAATCTAGGGATGGTCTTTCCAGAAATTCCAAAGAAACTACGTGATGGGTTACATTGAGGATGGACCTGGATGGAAGGAAGGCCTTGGGGCTGAGAGGCGAGGCCCCGTCTGAGAACGGGGTCAAGGGCAGCGGTCGCCAACCTTTCAGGCCTCACGGACCACCAGTGGGCCCCGGACCCCTGGTTGGCGGCCGCTGGTCTCGAGCATATGCCAGAGATTCCGTTCCTACGCTAACAGCCTGCACGTCTATGAGACTGTCTCTACACAAGGACAGAAATCACAGCTTAATCGTCTTGTGATCCCTTCTTCTTCCCACCTTCCAAGCGAGGACACTTAGTAAAGCTAAGCACACACATATATGGATCCAACTGAATTTCTTCTTCAATTGAATTTCTTCTTCAAAAAACAAAAGGCAGCCATCGGGTCATCTTTCGAAAACCCACATTTATCTTGTAACTCTGCTACTCAAACTTCCATTTCTCCTCAGTGGCTCCAGGACGAAACCTGACCCTGCTGGGGGATCAGCCAGTGCCATTCCTGGTACAGCCCATGACAGTCCGTGGGAAGTTTCAAGAATAAAATCACCAATTACATTATTATAATAAAGGAAGTAAAGTTGCCAGCGGGGAAACTACTTATGCTGAACAACTAAATCCGTTGTTGTTAAAATCATAGTGTGTGTGAATACGCTGAGATGGGCTAAAACTGTCTGGGGGTTGCTCTTCTCATCGAACTACAGATTGCTGGGCACCCTGAGACCTGCCAAGGACTGGAGCTGAAGGTCTGCCTGAGTTCCCGAGATCCCTCTGACCCTCTATGCTTCAAACGTGGCGTCTTTGCTATTCTTTAACAGCTGCTCCAGCGTCCATGACACTGAGATGATGGTCCTGGGCCTGGTCATGCTCATGGTCAGCCCACCTGACCTTCTTAGCCTCATCTCTTCTCCTCCCCCAACTCCCCAACTCCTGCCATTCATCCTTCGCTATCCTGCTGTTCCCAAGCATGTCATGTGACCTATGCTTCTGCACAAGCTGTTCGCTCAGCCTCAGTGCCCACTCCTCACTTCCCACTCATCCTGTGCCACCCCACTCAGGTGTCACTTTGCCTGGAGAGCTTCCTCTACAGTCTCTCCGGAGAGAATCAGAGGCCTCCCTCATCGGTGTTTCCACAACTCTTTTTTTTTAAAAAGATATTTTATTGATTTTTCACAGAGAGGAAGAGAGAAGGACAGAGAGTTAGAAACATCAGTGAGAAAAACATCGATCAGCGGCCTCCTGCACACTCCCCACTGGGGATGTGCCCGCCACCAAGGTACATGCCCTTGACCGGAATCGAACCTGGGACCTTTCAGTCCGCAGGCCGACGCTCTATCCACTGAGCCAAACCGGTCAGGGCTCCACAACTCTTTACACTTAACCTTCACTTTAACACAAATCACGGCTGGGTGTTTCCATGTCTATCTGGTCTAGACATCAAGACCCGAGGCTGGGTTCACTCCTTTTCGTATCCACACAGCTTGGTGCATCACCAGGAATGCGAGACTGGAGAAAGGGAGGAGGAAGGGGCAAGCCAGAGGAAGGAAGAAGATTTTACTAGACTACGTGCGACAAAGCCGCCTTCCAGCAACTGGGGAGAACTTCGGGACCCACAAAGGAGACACCTCCATATCCACCAGGCTCCCGAGCAAGGGCGTCTCACCTCTGACGCTTCAGCTCCTCTTCCTCAACCCTCCGGTGGATCTCTCTGATGTCGGTAGCCACCTGGATATTTGTCACCAACTCGGTGCCATAGAGCAGCAGTTTAGCCAATTTCTGAAAACAAAGAACTTATAATGTTAGAACACTTTATAAAGAACTAATATACTTATGGAATTTATAAAATTTTATAAGGAATTTATACATGTACAACTTTATAACTTTAAAATAATTTATAAAATTAGAAACTTTTTGCACAACTGTTGGTAACTCTTCTATCCACCCAAACTGGAATCAAAAGCCACCTTAAGGCTTTTATTTTTGTTTTTTATCCTTTTCTTTTATTTAAATTTGTTTTTAAAAAATTTAATTTTACAATTTTTTACCTTAAGACTTTTAATAACGCCATCTATGTAGCAGCCCATTTCCATCATGACATTTGTGCCGTGATGTTACAGCTTACAAACTCATAGCACTCTGCAATTCTGGATGTCCTTTAATTCATTCTCAGAGCAGTACACTGGCATGCACTCTAGGTACACATGCTTTCCCCAGCAGACCTCCAAGTGACGGACACTGCCTGGATCCCTTCCAAGACTCTCAGCCGGGGAGGGGAGGCAGACAATAACAGTTGTCCTTGCCAATCCATTTCCCCCCCTTCTTTGAGTAATCAAATACCCACATTTTAGCTGGGCATTTGATCTCCTAAAATAGACACATCTCCCAAACTCCCTTGTAGGTAGAATGGCCTGATCAATGGCACGTAAGCAGAACAAATACATGCCACTTCTGAATTGTGCCTTGAAGGGAAAGGGTGCACCTTCTCCAGGCCCTGTTTCCCCTTCTCCCAGGCTGGAGTGTGGTGCTAAAGTACGACACGATGAGCACATGAAGGACAGAAGGAGGTGAGGCGCCCCCATTTCAGCCTTGGACTATTACTGAGGCAGAAAAATAAGCCACCACCTCATTGAAGCTAAGGTTATGTGGGATCTTTTGTGACAGGGGCCCTGATACAGGAGAGAACTGTAGCTGGCTGCACTACCCTCCCCCTCAATGGGCTCAGGAATTTTGCTATTGGTTCCGCCCCTTCTAATCCCTCTTTGTACAGTCCACAGTCGGTACCTTCACTCCTGGCATCTTTGTGATGTCAGAATTTCACCACAAAGTTCAGGCATCCTTATGTTATGCCTAAGGCTTCCCAAGTCTGTTTTGGAACTTAAAAATTCTCCAATTCTTGAATCATTTTGGAACCTGGAACCTAGAAACATCTTTACCTCCAGAAGTCATTGAAATGATCAGAGGCTCTATTTCATCTTGCTAGTCTACACAAATTTTGAAATGCAGTTTAAATAAATATAAAACAGACTTTAAAGCAGATAGCTTGGATACTGCTGACTTTTTTAAATGCCCACAGCTTTATCGCTTGTACCAAAATGGTTTTACGTGCATAAGGAAGTAATTTTGAGCAATTACTGTAGTTCAGTGCAATTTCCTATTTTCTACTCAGACAATGCAAACATCAGAAATTTCCAAATCAAGTATTCAAGTCACAAAGTAAAATTGAAAATGTTAGTCACCAACTGAATAACAAACTCACCCCTAACATTTTTGAGATCCAGGAGAAGAATTTAAATGGAGGTCCACATGCCATATCTATATATATAAAAGCCTAAGCAACCTAATGATCAGTCCACTGGACACTATGATGCTCACTGACCACCAGGGGCAGATGCTCCCAAAGCCAACCTCCCACAGCCAGCCGGCCCCGACTGACCCCACCAACCTCCTGTAGCCTCTCACCCTGGCCACCCAATCCTGATCGGCCCTAAGCCCCAATCAGGGCAGGAGACAACCCAAATTGGCCCCAATAGCTGGCCAGGCCATGGGATCCCACCCATGCACGAATTCGTACACTGGGCCTCTAGTATCTAAATATTTAGAAATTACAATTCAGTGTTATAAAACAGTTCATAAAATATGCTCTTTCCTCCTACCTCAACACCTTCATAACAATTTAGAAGTTCCACCCAGAACCTGGTGGCTAAGGGAGAGCCAGTCTCTGGCCCCCAGCCTACGGTCCACCCCATTCTCTTCCCACCCTTCCTCTGTCCTACACCACTAAAGGCTTCACATACAGGCATATGGAGTTCCCAGACCATATCCAAGCTCCATCTAGAACCCTTGTCATCCATTACGCCTAAAGGTTGCACAACAGTGGCCTTGTCTGCTCTGAGCAGGACAGACCCTGGGAAAAGTCTTGTGCAGGCCTTGAAAGCAGGCCCAGAACCCTTTGGGCAGGGAATATGTGGCTCTGTGGCACACAGAGAGTGATCTAAAGGGGGAACTTGGGCTCTGAATGAACCTGAGGCAAGTCCACTTGTGGGGGTGCATCCAGAGGGAAGCCAGAGCAAGACACGGGAACCCCCTCATCACCAAGTCTCTCTAACAGGTTGGAGAGCTTGTCTGGTGCAACAAGGCCAGAGAAAGAAACAAAAGGGATGAATATTTTTTTAATTTTCATTAAATTTATTGGGGTGACATTAGTTAATAAAATGATACTGGTTTCAGGCATCCCATTGAAATGTATAAATATTAAACAGGAAGAGATAAAAACTCATTTTCAGATGATATCATTATATATGTAAAGCATAACCTTCCCTGACCAGGCCAACTTAGTGAGCAATTTCCCATAACTCATTTCCTACAGTATCACTGTCTATGCAGTTCACGTCACAATTAATTAAATGTGGCACTTTGCTAGGTCTGGCTTGCTGTTTCGAATGGGTGTTTCTATTTCTCCATCAATAAAAAATGACTTGTTCCAAGTCCTTTATTAAATACCCCAGGAGCCCCGCCATTACCATGGGAGAGCAGGTGATGATTTTCCTTTAGTGTTTACTGGGTATAGGCCACGTGCTACTCCACAGGCAAAGAGGCTCTTACTCTCATAGACTTACAATTTTAAAAATATATTTTTATTGATTTCAGAGAGAAAAGGAGAGGGGGAGAGAGAGAGAGAAACATCAATGATGAGAGAGAATCATTGATCGGCTGCCTCCTGCACACTCCACACTGGGGATCCAGCCCACAATCCAAGCATGTGCCCTGACCAGGAATGCAACTGTGGCCTCCTGGTTCATAGGTCACAGCTCAACCACTGAGCCATGCCAGCTGGGCTAGAACTTACAATTTTATTGCGGACACTGCATGCACACACAGTGATTTGAAAAGTCATACAGGGCAGAAAACTACCCAAAATGAAATGAATTAAAGGAGGTCAGCCTGGTTTGCAGAGGAACTCATAGAAGGGTTGGGACTTGGATGGTCTGAAAGTCTGGGAAGGCAACCTGGAGACAGGAGGGGAGAAAAGGGAGGGAAAAGGGTAGAAGAGGAGAGGGGAGGAGCTTGGCATTCCAGATGGTCAAAGGCTCAGAGCAGAAAGAACAAAGCCACTGGAGGTAAGCAAGTGGAAGGCCCAATTAGTAACGATGGGAGAGAAGACTGCAAAGTGAAGATGGCTCTTGAATGCCAGGTTAAATTATCTGGACTTTATCCTTTGCATAGTGAATGCCGTTAAATGTGTATGAGCAAAGAGGAGGCAGCATCAACACAAGAAACTTTAATATGAAAGCTCACTCCCGGAGAGCTCCCACATGGGAAAGATTCAAATTCAGTTCTGTCTAGAGACAGGAAATAGGATCTCTATTGAGATTTCCTCCCTACTGAGTTTCTTCTAGTCTAAATACAAAAACCCTTCTAGCCGGTTTTGCTCAGTGGATAGAGCATCGCCAGCAGACCAAAGGGTCCTGGGTTCGATTCCGGTCAAGGGCACATGCCTCGATTGCAGGCTCCTTCCCAGCCTGGGCTCTGGCTGGGGCACATGCAGGAAGCAACCAATCCATGTCTCTCTCTCACACTGATGTTTCTCTCTCTTTCCCTCTCCCTTCCACTTTCTCTGAAAAATCAATGGAAAAATATCCTCAGGTGAGGATTAAAAATATAAGAACTAAGTACAGAAACCGTGACATCACACCTAGCGATCTAGTCTCACAGGACTGTCAGGATCCATTTGCCACCCAGTTCATACCAGTCTGCTTTCTTCTTTCTGTTTATAGCTCTTGCTTTGATCTTCCTCACTCTCCTTCTTCCCATCTAAATACTCTCCAAGCGCTTCCCTGTGATGGAAAAGAATAGAGAAACTGAAGTTATTTCTAGTACTTAAGTTCCATATGCAAAGGTTCCGTGGGAATTCATACCATATACAAAAATACGTTGCATATGGTTAATAATTTAGATATTAAAAATATAATCATAAAACACTATCAGTATATAAAGGAGAGAGAATAAGGCCAAAGTTCGAAAAAAAGGTGGAAAGATTTTACTTGCTAAAGTTTTTTAATTTGATCCTTGAAAGTCAAAGGATAAACAGGTAAAAGATATTTGAGAAAACTTTGCTCTCTATAAAATAGAAAAGCCTCCTTCAAATCAATAAAAAGACAATATACCAGATAGAACAATTGGCAAAGAATGTGAACAGGCAATTCACAGGAGAAATACAAATGGCAAATAGACATTTAAAAATACGTTCCACTTCACACATAAGCAGGGAAATGAAACTGAAACCCTCTGAGGTGTCATTACTCTCCTATCCGATTAGAAAGGTTTTAGCAGGTTGACAGTAATTCCTGTTCACACTCACAGGTATGTTAATTCTCCTGATCCCTGTCAAAACACAGTCTGAATAGGCCAGAACCATCCAGATATCCCACAGATCATCACAGTGGTTCCTCACACCAGGGTTGGCAAACTAAGGCCGATGGGACAAATCTGACTCCCCTGTTTGTGTATGGCTCACACGGGAAGAATAATTTTTACATGTTTAAGATTGTTGTTGTTGTTTTAAAGATGAGGGTGAATAGGCAGACCACAGTGCAACCATCTGTGCAACACTGTAATGGTGGATACCTGTCTTATATAGTTACCAAAATCCACAGAACACCAAGAGTGAATCACAGTGTGAAGTATGGACTGTGCCTGACAGTGACACATCCATGCGGTTCGTCAGTTGTAAAGAAGGTCCCACTCTGGCGGGGGTGTGACAGTGGGAGTGGTTATGCAGGAGTGGGGGCAGAAGGCATGTGAGAATACTCTGTGCTTTCCAGTTGATTTTCCGTAAACCTAAAACTGCTCTAAAAGAAACTAAGCTTATTAATTGGGGGGGGGGGGGGGAGAGATCAAATATAAAGAAAATTTTGGGACACAAACATTATATGAGAGTCACATTTCAGTGCCCAGTAACTAAAGTTTTGTTGGAACGCAGCCACACAACTTTGGGCCGCTTTTGTCCAATGGCCAGCAGACGAGAAGGGAAGTCACCATCTTAGGAGGCAGCCGACCCTGACCAGCAGGACAAGGTACGATGCTATCACACAGGGAGGGTGCTCAGCAATTCAGGGACTGCAGGTGCCTCTTCTCCTACCCTCTGTGACAGGCCACTGTCTGTGAAGGGATCGGAATAAGGCTGTCAGTCTCAGATGCTTCAGCAATGAGCATGGGTCACACGAGCAGTGAAGGCGCTGAGACCAGCAGGAGTGGCACTGAGGTCCACTGGATCCATAGTTGGGGAAGGCAGGCAGGCAGGCGGGGAGGGAAGGGGAGACAGACCTCCGAGGGCAGGTCCTGGACCGCCCACATTTCAGTGTATTGCCCACAGTGCCGGCTGGCCCCAGCTCCCAATGGAAGCGTTGAAAGGATTGTTATTTCTGTTTTGAACTTTACTCGTGTGCTCAATGTTTTAATATCCCATTCTTTGTTTGCACTTTCTGGAATGAAAGTTTTCTATCAAGAAACAAGGCCCTCTGCCCTGGCAGGGTTGGTTAAAGCTCAGTTGGTTAAAGCATGTTCAGATATGCCAAGGTTGCCGGTTTGGCCCCTGGTCAAGAGACAAACAAAAATCCATCAATGAATGCATGAATAGTTGGAACAAGAGATGATGTTCTCCCTCCCTTCCTCTCTCTCTAATATCAATAAATACACTTTAAAAATGTTTAAAGGCCCTCTCACCCTTGGGGCACTCCGGCCCTTCACTGCGGGGGCTCCTGCCCTGGCAGCACCCTACTCCTAGCGCCTCCTCCCCACCCCCACATTGCCCCCGCAACACCCGAGGCGCTTTGCCACGGGCCAGCCCCGCCCCTGCTCACCGTCTCCGGGCATCCTGGCGCGCCGCGATGCGGAGGCGCCGGGCCTGGATCCGCTCCTGAGGATTATCGGAATTGATCGAGGGTCCGAGAACCTGAGTGGCTAAGTGTTCCTCCTCCTTATCCTCCAGGATCCCCAGGGAAACCGGCGAATTCATGGTGGGTGCCTCCCCCAGGCAGTTCGGCTTGGCGGGGACCAACGCTCGACCGCTGCCGGTTGCTAACAACAAGTCGTTGCTAGGGTAAAGCCCTCACCCAGCCCTCCGCTGGAGGAGGCTGCGTGCGCAGCTCAGGCCCCGCCCACCGCCGTTCAGCCCGGGCGCCCCAGCTGTGTGGGCTTTTTAATCCTCTCTGCAAAGGACCATATTAGCACAGATTGGAAGGCTGAAGAGCTGGACCAAGTTGTGGCTCATCGCTTACTGACCCTCATGACTAATTCATCATTCATTAATCATCAAATGGCCATTCCTCAAAATCATATTCATCCAATATCATGTGGGCATGGTCCTTTCCACATAGAAGCTACCTTGTGGTTGGTCCACTCTGAGCTTATTGCCTCACTGGAAAGTCTGAACTTATGTATATTGCATCCATCTATTCATTTTTGAGCTCCTACATTGTGCATTCTCCCCCCCCCCATGTGAAACCCCATCCTATCAATAAAGTTAAGGGATTAGTGTCTTCTATAGCCGTTTTCAGTAGGGCTAAAATCTAGGACAATCCCACCGGCACCACCTTACAGAAAGAGAAGAGGGGAGCAGGGGGAAATAGCACGGGGGCGGGCGGGGGAGAGGAATAAGTTACCGGAACAGAACATAAATTCTCAAGGAAGCACTGTCCCCTGAAAAAGCACTATTTCCTGGCTAGGTTTTGTGTCTCAGTGTCAACAAAATAGCGTTCTTATTGAGAATTAAAACACGTTTTAAAAACTGTTTAACATTTGACAGGGCCTTGATCCATTGGCCTGTGGGAAACGCCTGAAGGCATGTAGTGAGGAAAGGCAGGTCCTAGTCCTACACCTGCCCCGCAACCTTAGGTAAGTCACAACTACTTGGGGATCATTTCCTCACCTGTCACACTGTACTGCCTGCCTACTCAATTCAGAGGCCATTATGACAAGGCCAAAGCAGACAAGCTCTTTTGATGTACCATTGGCTATAAGGAACTCAGGGGCCCATATGGGTATGACTTTCCACAGACTAAATAGTTTGAGTCTTTTGGGCATGGCATCCCCATCCCTGGGTTAAGTTTTAGGTGATAAACATTAGGCAGGCTTCCTCTGCTATGCCACAGGCTGGCCATCTACCTCAGTTTATAGTCTTTTTGCAGAAAAAAGAAAGATATGCTGATGACATTTTAACATACCAAGTCAAGTCCCACACTTAATTCTATATCCATAAGGTACATCAAGTCCCCTTAACTGGGGTTTGGGGTTACAGAACGTTTTGGTTTACTCCTATCTCCTCTGAATGATTTGCTATAAAACAACGAGTGATGATCTAAGACAAGTGGCCATTCATTTCCTCCCCACCGCTCCCTCCCATTTTGCACCTACCAGGGAAAAACAAAGAAGACAGTCTGAAAACAGAAAGGATTTAAAAATTATTTACTCTTCACTTTTATTACAATAAATATCAATAATGGAATTAAACAATTTTAAATTAAAACCTACTGCATTATACTTTTGGGTTTCACAGCAGCAGAAATAAACATAAATCCAGTTGAAAGGACAAGGCTTCCGGAATCCAGTGGCAAGAAGCAGTCAGGTCTTGATTATCTGGGGTAGCGATGGGAAACAGCAACACCGATGATGCAAATATATCGGTGGAACACATGGTTGTACATCAAAGACTTATCTAAGGTTTTACAACATTCCTGCTAAGGAACCGAAGCAAGCTGCGAAGCCCCGCTCCTGCAAGAGCTAGGTTTCTCCCTGTTAAGCCCAGGAGCGCTAAGCCCCCTGCCTGCCTGCCTGCCAGGAATGGGCCCCATCACCTTCAGACCCAGAAGCCTCAACCCTGGAAGCAGCCGTCTTTCTCAAAGGCCGTCTTCCTGCCTCACACATCCCCAGTAAAAGGGAAATGGAAAATGACTTATTTCAAGGGCCTTTCCTGGGGCTGAGATGAGCTAGAAGTAGGAAAGGCTCCAGATGTGGGAGAGGCTTCACCGAGCGAGGGGCTTCAGATTAAGTCAGCAGGAAGAAAGTGCACGGAGGGCTCACCACCTCGCCGATAATCAAGAGGAGACTGCATGTACACACGAATAGATCATACATGTATATGCACAGAGAATACATGTGTACATATTTACTATGTATATATACACACACATCACACATAACCAGACAAAATAAATGCTACATGATTTACTATAAACACAGCAAGTCCTAGATAGACCGATTATGAATATGTTCAATTAAACTGCTTGGAAGGGAAATAAAATCTTGTGCTCCTCTTCTTCTTCAACAATATATTCGACTTGTAGCAACTATACTCCAGCTACTTGAGTGGTATTGTCTCTAGGCACCTGAGAAGGGATGGGACCGTCCTTTTGTTTCAGAATCTACAGAAAGCAAACTGCAACAGTAATTGATTCGGCCATGGTCCCTGCCACCCATTCTTAATCACAGGGCATGAAACTGTACTCAGAAAAGCATCCAAGTCTGCAATTGGTTACAGATTTAATCTATTATATTAGAGGGGAGGGGAGGGAAGAGAAGGGGAGAAGACGGCAGCAGGAAGTTTATACCTCTACACCTTGGTGATTATCCACTGACTTCTCCTTTATCAGAGGAGATGCTACCTGTTTCGAAAAAGCTGAAATTTAGAGTTTAATACTGAAGTCTGCTTTCTTGGCACATTTCAGAAGGAGTAAGTAACCCACGTAGCTGGGTCTTGGTCTCTTGCATGGCTGCTCTAATGGGGCACGTTATCTAACAAAATAACCTACCCAAAAAAAAGGCTAATATTGTGAGGCAATCTTAAATAGTAGTTATTAAATTCAGAGTCTGATATGGAATGATACCAGTATTTTAAACAGATTTATGATGCAGCATGCAGAGATATTGTAAAATTAAAACAGGCTCCTGGTTAATAACAGCAAGTACTAACTAAACATGTTCCTGGTCAGGAACTTCTCCGATAATAAAAAGTGCTTGTCAAGAATACCAGAATCTAGAATTCATGGAGAATTACGTATGATTTAATTTTTAAAAAGTTCGTTCTAATTTTAATTGTTACCCATATTAACTGCTCAAGGGAAGACAGTAGGGAGCCCAAGAGCCTGAGGCACCCACAGCACCCAGCCACTCCTTGTGTCTTCAAACCTGTCTCTAATTTCAGTGTAGCATTAGGTACCCTATGGCCATTATCCAACTCACTCACATGCTTTAAAAACAGCACTCTGATGCAGCCTGGCTTTCCAGATTGATGCTGCGAGACCAAGGCGATGAGAATGGTCTGTGGGAGACCACACACTCCTGTGGTGGCCAAATGGACTTCCCTAAGGAGACGGGCTCTTATTAAAAAGTCAGTCCACGTGCCACTTTCCCATTTGGGGACGTGGCCTTTCGGATCAAATGCGACCAACCCCCTTGCTCAGGCCATCTGGGAGAGGGCTACAAGTGCAAACCTGCCTTTGCTATCCTAAGTATTAGCTACTCAAGATCCGTCTGTATAAAGAGCAGGTCCCTGCTTAAAAACAAACAAAAATCAGCCAAATGACTATCTTTTGCATATTTGTTTACTACAGTAAAAAGCAAAGCACATTACTAGCATGCAGGTTAAGAAGCGAGGTGACATTTGTTTTGCACTTAGAAACACTGGAAATGAATGAGCCCATAAACCCAATTCCCATGGCTCCGTGCAAGGAAAAAGGAAACACGTCGCCACTTTCTCTGGAAAAGTTAAACCACCATGATTTACCACAGACCCTAGAAGTAGCTGCCTGCCAACATGTCAGTCATCTGAACCACTGTCAAAGATGAAAAGTAAAATATACAAATCACATTTCATAATTAATAAAGGAAGATCAGAATCTACTTAAGCTTCCTAAACTGTAGAGCTTCACACTTTCAAGTTTCACAGTGATTAATTTAACACCATTTTGTTAAAACTGTCACTTTAACATACATGTCAAAGTGCTTCAAATGCAGCATACTAGTTAAAATTCCTGGAAGTCTTAGTACTGGCAGCTAACAAAATAAGGTTGTTCACCCACAGGGTGTTCAAGAAAGGGCACGCTGCCTTACACAGAAATCTCACTGGACAAACAAGATTCTAGTCTGACTTAAAATTTCCTATAAATAGAGTGCTCGATCAAGTCCAGAACTGAGGTCAAGATAAAGGCCACTCTGAACATAGGACTCAACACAACCAAAAATTTCCGTACCTGTTTTTGGCTTATTTGGAAACCCCAAGTCAATGTTCTAGCCCATCAGGTTTGCTTTGCTCCCTCTGGCACATTCCCAGTCCTTGACAAGATTTCTAAAGGCCACCAAGGGGATTTGAGTGTGGCAAGATCTTGGGCAACACAGCAAGTGGGCATCTGTGTCCTAGGCAGTGGCTACTTATAATGAAACCCAGGTGAAGACTGGAGAGGAAGAGTTGCAAGCAGACTTCTAGTTAAAACATCCGGGGGAAAGTAGCTTTTGATTCAAACACCTTCAGAGGATCTTTTCATTCTCCACAGGTTACAGAATCAAAGTCTGCTTTGGACAGCAAGGTACATTCCCAGTGCTTTATGACTGACTACAAAATACACTAATTCTTGGTAAATTAAACAATTAGGAAACGTTCAAATTCACATTTGAATCTAAAGTCAGTGGAGGAATGATGAGCCATATTGTGACAATTTTAAAATGTGCATTACACTGAAATCATTGGGGCCCGAGGGCATTAGGCGTTAAAGTGATCCCCGCTCCCCTTAAAGCAGGTGTGAGGCAAGTTTTTCCCTGTGCTTATTCCCCCAGTGCCCAGGCTCCAGACCAAGGTCAATGGTCTTCCGGTATCTAATTTGGAATTTGGGCAACTCTAGCGATACATTCCTCTCCTAACAGCGCTATATTAAAATAAATGGCATGCTGCATCATCAGCATTTCTTTTTAAATTAGAATTAAAAGTACTTTTAAATTAGAAGTCAATTAGAATTAACCATGATACTATTAAAGATCAAGGAAGATTATTTAGTTTTCTATTTGGAAGTTACTCTATTACCCTTAAGACTAAAACCCATAAACTATATTCATTACATATTAGTGGAGGAATGACGATTTAAAACATAACAAATTTAAACTGCTGCACTAAGATCATGTTATTAAAGTTCACAAAAGGCAGCATTAACATTCTGTATCCAGGTATTTTCTAATTTTTCTATCCCTTCCCCCCCCCCCCCCCCAATACAGGGGAATTATTTTCTGACAAGCAAGAAAGGGCATTTTTCATACCATAACCTGAAAAGACGCTTCTCTTACAGGTCTAGGTAACTTTGGTCAGAAGAAACACAAAGTACACCTCTGGCCTGGCTAAGGCACTCTATTCGGAAATGTACAGAAAACATGTAGGGGTGACCAACCATCCCATTGCTCCCCCAAAAGGCAGCTCAGTGTATGCTGGGAGAAAGGCTGAGGTGTGAACTCACCCCAAAATATCATGCATACGCCTGAAATATCTTTATACTTTGGAAATGGCGTGATAATTGGCATGACATAAATGCACAGAGCTATTGGTAGCTAAGTCCTGCTTCAGGCACCCCATCACTACC
Source organism: Murina feae (assembly GCA_004026665.1). NCBI lineage: Eukaryota > Metazoa > Chordata > Mammalia > Chiroptera > Vespertilionidae > Murina > Murina feae. The sequence continues at coordinate 28,828 of PVJC01000739.1, forward strand.
TAATAAATGGGGACTTTCACGATGTACTTGAAGACGGCAGACCACATACACCATGAACAGAGTCAGCAGCACACTCCAGAAGCACAGTTCACGACGTTCTGAGACAGCTGATCACCGTTTTACTTTCACCTTGCTGACAGTCACCTTTCTTTCATCTAAGGATGTCGACAGAACTGACTATGGCATCATTCTTTACCACCATAGGGAAATAAGTCATAAAGTATAGGCACAAAATCATTTTCATATGAACTTGATGTAACAGCGAGAGAGCAGGAACACACTTTGAGGTAAAAGCTCCCAAATGACAGCACATGACCTTACGCCAGAAGAGGCATTTTCTTACTATACTGTAAGGTGGTGAAGAAAGCCTGTGGTCCAAATGTGTCATTTTATAAATATGTATCAGTTTCTTTCTCATCTAGTACAGATTAATCTCATTCTTAGGTACAAGGTCAACAAAACAGTGAAATGATTGGCTCAGAGACCTTAAAGCAAAGCTCCATTCCCAGCCAAGAGAACACTTTCTCCAGTTCAACTGTACGGATGACACAGAACAAGGTCTACTGAAGAGAGCATTCCCTTCACTTAATGGATTCATTCTCTGACCTCTGTGACGGCAACTTATCAACAAACATGGAATCACTACCCACATTTTCCGGCATCAATTTCTCACCTATTTTCACTGTTCATTTTTGCCTCAGAGAAAGTCACTGAATACACCTCAACCCTTACAAACATTTTAAAAAATGAGTACAGAACCATGAGCTCAGCTCCTTGACTCTTCAAGTCTAATGACCTAGATGACAATTATTAGAATTTGCAAATTTAGGAACTGAAATATCAATTACATGGTTATTTTTACAAAGCAGCAGACAGACATTCAACTAAGAAGTACACTATATAATTAAATCTTAAAATGGTCACATTCCTAGTAAATGATGCTTATGAACTTAATTACATATCAACACAGTGGTGCCTATTTTATCCAAGTGCGATCCATCCAAAAAAAGGGTTTAAGATACACTCTTCATTCAAGCACAAACTTCATTCAGTGAAAAATAAAAGACAATCAGGGAGTAAATTTCACTACCACCAAAGTAAATGGAGACAAAGTTAAAAAAAAAAAAATCCACATTCATGGAAAGGTGTGATCTATCAAACAACCACATTAAAGTCAAAGAGATTTGGATGCTTATCCGTAAACCTCAAAAATTGCTCCAAGTATTATTAAAGATAGTACATGCTCAGTAAGGCATATATTTAAAAAAAAGTCTTCAAGTGGGAAGGCGGGCAAGCTGAAAGAGTTTCTCTCTACTTCTTTATCCAGACTAAAATAAAAATGCAGCACTCGCTCCTCCACAGGAAGAGAGGAAGGGAGGACAAACTGAATTACAAAACTAACTTTTGGTGAGGTTCACAGCAGTCATTTCATAGGGAGGTTCGTGAGAACCCTGACTCCAGAGTAAATTTTTCCAGGAAGGAAGTTCATCTGTGCTCCTCGCAAGTCACTACCATGAGACTCACACTGGCACGTGCATTCACCTAATCAGTTCTCAGGCACCAAATCTCAGCAACGTATAGCTGAGGGGGGAAATGCCACACTTAAACAATGAACCATGCCCATGGGTGAGCTGCCGTTACAATCCACTCTCTACTGAGTCTCAACAGAATATTTTCAACAGAATTTTTTTTTTAAAGGAAACTAAACCATTTACCAAGCTCTGCTCCCTAACAAAGAGAGCAGAATATTAGAGAAGCTAAACATATATCCTAGCTCTCTCAGCGCAGGAGGACAAAGGCATTTCCATGGGAAAGAGAAACCAGTATATTGGCAAACCTGCATATTGTCCTGTGATCATTTGGCATCTCTTGCTGAAGGTGACTTGCTCGTTTCTTTTCCTGATGTTGGACATGGACTACTGAGAGCTTCCGGAGCTAACGGCCTAGGACTAAGTACCAAATACGAAAACACATTGTGGTTTTCTGAACATCATCAGTGTTTTAAACCAATTTTGGGACGTTTAAAATAATAAAAATAAAGCATCTTTAACTCTGGATGAACCAAAAACATTATGGACTCATGAGGTTAAAATCACTAAAAACATTTTGCTGGTCTAATGTACATTAGGCTTCACCAAAACATCACATGGTTTAATAAAAAATAAAATAAGGTGGGAGTTAGTAGGTTCAAAATTCCACATTTCAGGTTATATATTTCATTCTTGCTGTACAAGTACCACACACAGAGTTCCCATGTCTGTTAAGCAGATCAGTTTAGTTCAATGGTGATAGATGAAATATTTACAAGCATCGTATTTACAGTACTTCTTTCCGTAGATTACAGGCCAATATTCTTTTCTTCCATTCCTAGTCAATCTGAGTTGGGCTTCCTCAATGAGAACGGGTAAATCTGAAAATGGCTGCTCAGCTGCTTTACCTATATGAAACCAGAAAAGGAGGCAGTGACCAACATGAACCTAATTATTGTTTTTAAAGCGCACAGAAGTCACCCTCTGAAGACAACAATTTACTGACACAGCAAAAATCATCGGACACAATGAAGGCTCTTCTGGGTTGGTATAGCTATGAGCCTAGATGGTTCTAGACCTGTCCTGGGAGACTTAGCACTGAAACCTGGGTCCCCACTGCTCTAGTCTTTCCAGAGCCCTCCAGACCATACAGATTCCTATCAAATCTATTGAAGAATGATAGGGTTAGTTGATTTAAACCAGCTAGTAGGTCAAATATTTATATAGAGAGAGACTCAATATTCAGCTTTTTATAACATTTCTAGGTAATCATTCTTAATCCTGGTGAAAGAGTTTAAAACTAGATCTGTACACATTTTGGAAGGTTTAGGACATATCAGTTAGGGTATCACTAATGGGTTTACAAGATGTTGGTTATGTGCCAGTTAGTAAATATCCTTTGTCTGATAGTTCTTACTTGTTTTCTTATTTGTATTACTTATATTTCAATAGTTCGGGTGAATGTTTTGTATGACTTAGCAAGTTTCACTTTCTGGTCAGAAGTTGCAGAAGTGGTAAGAGAACACAAAGACCGACAAAAAAAAAAGACACTCCTGCAATTTCTTTCACTTAGCTTGTATGTATTTTCCAGATTTTTAACAAAGGAAATTTAAACAAAAATGTGTTTTGGTTTGGTTTGGTGTATGTATGAGTTTCTGAAGATATGCTTCTGAAAGGTTATAATTAATTAAAACAATTATAAAAGACATTGGCAGCCTGGTCAGTGTGGCTAAGTGGCTGACCTCTAACCTGGAGGTCATGGTTCAATTCCCAGTCAGGACACATACCTGGGGATGCAGGCTCGATCCCCAGTGGGGGACGTGCAGGAGGCAGCCAACCAATGATTCTCTCTCATCATTGACGTTTCTCTCTCTCTCTCCCTCTCCCTTCCTCTCTGAAATCAATAAACATATATATATATATATATATATATATATATATATATATATATATTTTTTTTTTTTTTTTAAAAAGACATTGGCAACTGTGTTCCACATCATGTACATGCCTGATGAAATATCAGGATAAAGGCTTATAAGTGCTGCTATATAGCATAACATTAAATTTGCACAAATAAAAACATAGACAATTATGTCTTCTTATTATAATTTATCGATTATCATGATTTTTTTCCATAACAATTTCATTGATTTTGTCCCAACAAATGTGGGCTACTTTGGGGAGAAACATAAGAGAAAAAAGCCCAAGTTTAATAACATATGCAAAGTATAAAATTATTATTAAGCATGACAGGTGCCCCCCACTTTATAACTATGAACAATATATAATTGTTTTCTTAAATTGATTCACAGCAGGGTTCCTTTCAAAACAAGCATACCAAATAGAAGAGTTTTAAGAGACATAAAAGTGTGAATAGCCTTCTACATAACCCCACTCCTGTGAAAGTATCCTCAGAAAATAAAGCAAATGAAAGAAAAAATATTACTCCAGATCGTTCACTCCAACATTATTTATAATAGTGAAAATTTGGAAACAACCTAAATGATTAAAATAATTGAATCACAATTAAGTAAACTGGTTACTATTTAGCAATTTCCTTGATAGAATATGCTATACTATTTAAAAAATCATTATTATGTACATACTAAAATATGTAAAATAATTAGAAAAGAATGCTAAAGTATGATGAAAAAGAAAACAAACTGTATGGTTCTGATTTTCATTTTATTACATCAATCTTAGTTCATTTGCCCCGAAACTGAGACAGGCCAGCAGCCAGGACAAGTAGAATAGGGAAACTGAGACAGCTGAACAAACTGACAGAGCAACTTATAGCAGATACAGAAGGTCCCTCCCTAGAGATAACACCGAGGCCTCAGCAGCGGTATTTCGGTATTTCAGCTCCTGGCCCCAAAAGCAGCAAAACCTGTGGGAGAATCCAGGACCAGCTGCAATGACCAATGACCCCTGGGCCTGACAATGACCAATCGGTGGAGACCATGACCCTGAAGGAGCACACCTAGAAAAATTATTCTGCTGAAACCCTCCCCTGAGATTCCCACCTGCAAGAAAGAGATAAAAGCCTCAAGACAAAGGACTTAGCTCTCCCTCTGGGGAGCAGCTCCCCCCCATTCCCGTTCCTCTCTTCTCCCCTCCCTTCTCCCCCCAAAGGCATGTCTCTCCTAAACTTGAAGGGACCTCAGGAGAATTATAACCTAGGGAGCAATGGGCAGCGGCCGCTCACCCCAGGATAATCCTCCACCTGTTCCCAAGTCCCCTTTTCTCTGGTTTCCCAGAGAGTTACTAGAGCCCAGCCCAGGCTCTCCTGTTGCTTCTTCCACACTAATAAGCCCTTCTTTGTTTCACTGTCCCTAGCTTTTTTTTTTTTACAAATATTTTATTGATTTTTTACAGAGAGGAAGGGAGAGGGATAGTTAGAAACATCGATGAGAGAGAAATATCGATCAGCTGCCTCCTGCACACCCCCTACTGGGGATGTGCCCGCAACCAAGGTACATGCCCTTGACCGGAATCGAACCTGGGACCTTTCAGTCTGCAGGCCGATGCTCTACCCACTGAGCCAAACCGGTCAGGGCTGTCCCCAGCTTTAGTAAAGGTTCCCTCACAGTCCCCTGGACTCGTGTTGTGACATTTCCCCCAAATGAAGGCAATAACACACACTACATGCTGGCCCTTGGCAGACCCGCTCAGCGCCAGGTCCCTTGACCCAGTGACAAGATGAGTCCTTATTTTTAGAAGAGAATATTATGGTTTGCACAATGTTTCTTAAATCCTTTCTCTTCTATATTTCCCCTTATTTATTATTTCCCCTGATAAGAACTCAGAAACAGCATAAAGTAAAACTTCAAATAATGCAAAAGCCTTACGTCAGAAGTTCTAACCTCCTTACCACATGCAGGGGGAGGAGAGAGGGAGACAGTGCTACAAAACCAATTTCAGTTTCTCTCCAAATTATAGTAATGAGCAATAAAAATGCCCCCAGAGCTAAAGTACGCAGAGAAATAATCAACAAATGGGATGATCTCATCCTATATAATTAAAAGCACAAAAGAGTTTATAACTCTATTCAACAAGAAAATGTTTTACATTTCTACCGACTTAAAAACAAGAACTGACTCCTTATAATTATCCAGCTTTTAAATTATTTTGTAGTTATTATAACAAAGTCATTAGAGAAACAATATTTAAAATGACACACCTGGATATTATAAAACATTTAGAGACTATACCAAAATTCTTCCAGCTACTATAATAAGCAAACTTTCATTTACAATTTTCCCCTCACCTTCTTTCTTTTCATAAGAAGGAAATGGAACCAATTTTGTTCTCAATTACTCACCACTTGTACTCCATAATGGATGTGGGCCAGAGTGAAAGCAGCTGTTACTGTATATAGGAGAACGCTCTCAACGTAAGAGGCGACTCCTAAGTTTACCACCACGACAACCAAGAAGAGAGGAACCAGCAACCAATTCAAAGTTGGACATCTGGTATTGCTCATTTGACAAACAATCAGCTGACACTTGAAGTTAGAAAAAAAGGGGGGAGGGGAGGGAGGAATAAAAATTTAATTAGCAAAACACTTCCAAAACTTGTCACACCAACATTTAAGAAGGATTCAAGTACCTGAGCCAACACATTTACAGTACATTAAGCTCAGTAGTCCCAGTGATCAGAGCAGGGGCCGACTGGATCTCTGCCCCACCTTCAAACCTGCGTGGCAGAGGAGTGTAGAAAGGATGCTCTAGAAGGCATTCTTCCACTAGATAACAGTTTGGGTAAAAGTTTCTCCCAATTTTAAGACTCTTTGTGACCTTAAAATTTTTTTTTTTCCAAAACAGCCTCCCACACCCCACACCACTCAATTTCTCATATTAATACCTCAAACCTCTTCGGCTCCCTTTACTTACAACACCTGATTCAAATACAGTTTTATTCACTCATAAATACTTTTATACATGGAAACGTTAAGCTCAGTGGCTAAGAAAATAAAAAACTTACTAAGGACCTGACCTGAGCAGGAGCACAGGGTTGCCAGCTCTCAAAACTATCAGGGTCTTTTCTCAACTCCTAATTTTTAAAAATATGCTGTATTTGTTACCTAGCTTATAATCCCATGTCCTTAATTTAAAAATCAGCTGGTTAAAAAAAACGTGTGGGAGGTGTGTATGATGTTTTCTCTCTCGAAAAAAACCCCCTTTCAAGCTCCCTAAACTAATTATTAGATCTGTAGCCATTTCAATGACACTGTTAATAATTTTTACAGTCTGAAAGGAATTTAAAATTATTCCATGAATTCTTCAGCAGGCAACCAAAACAATAAGCTCAAATATGCTATGATTCCAAAATACTACTGCCGTCTCTAAATCCTACTTGTTTCAAAGGGAAAAAATAATTTCTGTCTTTGAGGTTATTTTTTCAAATTTTGAATGAAAATACCTTAAATTAATATCTGCTTATTCTAATCTGTATACGGTTTCTCAAATTATCAACTATCACATAGTCCTTATACATATTATGACTTTTAAAAGAAAAAAATCTTACTGTGATATTGGCAAAGGCTGTCCCAACCATAAAGTAGAATACTCTAGGATGCATCTCTAAAATATCGGAAGGGGACTGGAGAATCCAGGCTGTAGACAAAATGAATAGCAAACATGGAGAAAAGAAGGGGACCAGGGCTTCATAGATTGAATTGTGCTTCAAGCTGTTACTTTTACAGCTTCTGGGGAAAAAAAATCAAGTAATACAAAGAACATTATTACATATAAAACTTATGTTATATTTGTATTTTATAGTTTTTAAAGTACTTTTAGACTTATTCCCTAATTTGATCCTCAACACAGTCCTATGGCATAGGTAACAATCAACCCCATTTCAACAGACAGGTTAAGTGAAGATGTGAGAATTTAAATTTACGTAACTTGCCACCACGGGGCAGGGCCAGGACTAGAACTTCTGACCTAGTCCCATTTTTACACCTGGAATGTGAAGATAAGAAAAAAACTTGGTCTTTGTTCTATGACAGTGATTTTCAATGGGTGTGCCACGAGAAGTTTTAAAACATGCAATACCTGACTATTCAGTCAGGGGCATTGACCTTTTCCCTTAGGTTGTCAAATTAAAACATGACAACCTGCCCTGCCGGCATGATTCAGTGGTTGACTGTCGACCTATGAACTAGGAGGTCACCATTTGATTCTCTGTCAGGGCAAATTCCTGGGTTGGGGAGCTTTATCCCCAGTGTGGGGTGTGCAGGAGGCAGCCAATCAATGATTCGCTCTCATCACTGATATTTCTTTTTTCCCCTATATGGAATGGTTGATCTTGAGCCTGCAAAAAGCAAGCTGGCTCCGGACTTCTCCAAGTCCACATTTCTTTGCCTCCAATTCGTATGTGTCCAAAGACAGGGAATCAGACACACCTTTGTATACAGGAAGGTTCATCATTGATATTTCTCTCTCTCTCCCTCTCTGAAATAAAAAATATATTTTTTAAGTGACAACCTAAAACCTGTATAATTTTATTAACCAATGTCACCCCAATAAATTCATTTTAAAAGTTAAAAAAAATAAAATGACAACAGCCAACACAATAATAGCCGTCCAGTGTGAATGAATCAAAATTATACCTCTTTTTTTTTGTCAGATCAGCAAAAAAAAAAATATTTTTTGGTGTGCTGGAGAATTTTAATAATTAGTTTATGTGTATCATGAGATGAAAAAGGTTGAAAATCGATCGCTGTTCTTTGAGATTATATTCTAATAGGAAAAATAAAATGAACATAAAGCAGTACTACAAGAGGATCTCACAGTGAACAGAGAACTTAAAGTGAGAAATAATTCATCTGAAAGATTCTGAAATGAGACTGCTGATAGCACTCTAGCATCTCTAGATACGTTTGCTCATCTGAACAGAGCCCCAAATTCTAGCCCCGGTTCTGCCACTGATTGCATGCCCTTGGCCAAGATGTTACTCAATCAAGACCGCATCTTTACAATATGAGGAAGAAATGACTCAAATAATCTCTGTGGCCTTCAGTGCTTTAAATTTTATGGTTCTATGAATGACTCTGCAATAAACAGGGAAGATTCATAGAGCTTAGCTTGACATGGCTGGGATTTTGCAGACAGATTTGAGAGCTGAAGGATGAAGGAGGAAGTACAAGGAAGTTTTTCAAGTAGAGGAAACATTAAGAGCAAAAATACTGAGGAAGGAAAGAGCAGAATATATTCAGGTCACAAAAAAATTCAGTGAGGCTGTACAGGGTGGGGAAGTGCATAGGTCAGAAAAACGAAGCTCCACTTGGGCAACTCCCTGCCCAAAGCCTACCACCCCCCAGGCAGGGATTCTATAGCATGCTATTGGAGAAGAGCCAGCAGAGGTCTAAAGCTTGGTTCTAAACTATACAAGTTCAGAAGTTTTCGTGTGTGTGTTTTATGATCATGCTAAGTAAACTTAGAGATAGTCAATTTATAAAGCAGAATGTAAACATATCAGCCCAGCCAGTGTGGCTGCTCAGTGGTTGCGCATCAACCTCTGAACCAGGAGGGTCATGATTTAATTCCCGGGTTGAGGCACATGCCAGGGATGCAGGCTCATCCCCAGTGGGGGGTGTGCAGGAGGCAGCTGATCAATGATTCTCTCTCACCACTGATGTTTCTATTTATCCCTCTCCCTTTCTCTCTGAAATCAGTAAAAATATATTTAAATGCATCAATATTCAATAGTATTACCTTCCTGTGGATTCACTCACAAAAAATGGCAAATTAGAAGACTGTTTAGTGAGCCTAAAACTGTAACAAAAGAACAAGAACAAGTAGTTTTGGGCTATGGTTGAAGTGACTACAAAAGCCACCATAAATATCCTAAATTATCCTAACCTCCTTCTAGATTCAAAATACTAATTTCACAACCTTTTCAAAATATCCAGATTCCAAAAGGAAAGATCTTAAAATTCATCTAAATAACAATTCTTATCCAATTACAAAATGAAATACTTACTTGTAAAAGTTTAATAAACTCATTGGAAGAGTCACACATAATGCACAACCTAAAAGGAAGAATATTTAAATCATCATGATTATTATTCAAGTGACTTTTATAATAAATACATACAAAATATGTAATATTTTTAGACTCAATAATTTTTACATTCCAGTTTACTTCTGTAATGAAATACAATCAATCCTTTTCTGAACAATATTTACAACTGGAAGAGTGGCAAGAAGAGTTTACTGATTCAAAGCAGACTTCAAGGAGCCAGTAGGAGGCAAGCTGAATAAACTATGGTACATCCACACAACAAGCAACAGGAAATCTCAATGGAGAAATGGAGTGTAAAAAAAAAAAAAGGAAAATCTAGAGTTGAAAAGTATAACTTAAATGATAGGTTCCAAGAAAAATTCACCAGATAGCGTAAGAAGCATGGGAGATAGCAGAAGAAAAGAAAGCAGTGAAGTAAAAGACAGATGAACAGAACACCTATATAATAAAAGCCGAATATGCTAAGTGCCCAGTCATCTGTTCAACCAATCAAAGCATAATATGCTAAAGATATGCTAAGGCTGCTCAACCACTCGCTATGACATGCACTGACCACCAGGGGCCAGTCGACCAGTTGCTATGATGTGCACTGACCACCAGGGGCAGATGCTCCATCTGGTAGATTAGCTTGCTGCTGGGGTCTGGCCAATCGGGACTGAGCAAGATGGGCCAAACACACCCTGGAGCCCTCCCACAGCCCCTCCCCAGCTCTAATCATGCACTGGTCGGGTCCCTTGGCCTGGCCTGCGCACTCTTGCAATCCAGGACCCCTCAGGGGATGTCGGAGAGCTGGTTTCAGCCTGATTCCTCAGGCCAGGCTGAGGGACCCCACTGGTACATGAATTCGTGTACCGGGCCTCTAGTTATGTAATAAAAATATAGAGAAAAAAGATTACAATAAAATTAATAAAGCTTCATAAAAATCACTTATAGAACAGTATGAGAAGCAATCTAATATATATGCAAATAAAGTCCAGATGAGAAAAGAGAGGCAGGGAAAAAATCTGAAGAAATAAACTGTGGTTGAAAACTTCCCATATTTAGTATTAAAATATTAACTTACAAATCTCACAAGTTTAAGACCAAGAAGAACAAACACAAAGAAAACTACATCTTTGTATATCACAGTCAAACTTTTAAAAGTCAAAGATAAAGAATCTTAAAATCAACAAGAGAAAAATGACACATTACATACAGAGTGACAATGGTGTAAGAGCTGGCTCAGAAACAGTGGATGCCATAGGACATTAGAATGACATATTCAAAGTGGTGGGGAGGAAACTAAGGCAAAAATCAAAACATTTTCACATAAACAAAAACAGAGAATACAATGCTATCTGACCTGCTCTACAAGAAATGCTATAGGAAGTACTTCAGACTTCTGAGAAAGAACATCACATTTTAAATCAGATATACAGGAAGGAATGAAGTGCAGCAGAAATGGTAAATAGTTGGTAATTATAAAAGCATCTACTCTAATGAGCAAACAGGAGGCTTCCGTGGCACCAGCGATGGAGGAAACTGCCTGCCTAGGCTGGCTGAGCCTCTGCTCAAGGCAACAATATTTCATTTATAGAAGCCATGGAGCTGAAGCAAACAGAAGGCTTGGTTGCCTGCCTAGGCCTCCACTCAAGGCAACAAAGTTTCAATTATAGAAGACAAATAAACCCCAGAAACCTGATTCCAGCCAGCCTTGCTGGGACGTTGGGTGAATGGGACCTGTGGACAGCCTGAAAACAGCCCTCAACCCCTCACCCAGGCTGGCCAGGCACCCCAGTAGGGACCCAAACCCTGAAGGGACTGTGGGCAGCCTGAAAACGGCTCTCAGCCCCTCACCCAGGCTGGCCAGGCACGCCAGCAGATGGACATCCCCTGAGGGGTCCCAGACTGCGAGAGGGCACAGGCCAGGCTGAGGGACGCCCTCGAGTGCACAAATTTTTGTGCACCGGGCCCCTAGTATACATATAAAAGCCTAAACAACGGGCCAACTGCCGGTAGCTATGACGTGCACTGACCACCAGGGGGAAGACACTCAACACAGCAGCTGCCGAACAACAGCAACTTCGCAGAGTGCCCTCTCGCACTCCGGGACCCCTCGGGGAATGTCGGACCACCAGTTTCCACCTGATCCCCACAGGCCAGGCCAAGGGACTCCACCTGCAGGAGGGACCCCACTCACTCCACAGATGCCCTGAGAGTCCCAGCACTGCCTCAGGTGTGGCCGGCCAGGGAGGGACTGCAGGAGGTTAGTTTCAGGGCATGTCCAGCCCATCTTGCCCAGTCCCACCCCACCGGCCACCTTCTAATTAATTTCCTTTCAACATGCACAAATCCATGCACCAGGCCTCTACTATGTTATAAATAACCCAAGGGTTATGGCGTAGTTATGCATTTGAAACAAGACTGGCACTTAAATTGAAAACTGTTAAAGCCAGGTGATGGCACACAGGGATCTAGTATATAAAAGTAGAAAGAACAGCCCTCGCCAGTTTGGCTCAGTGGATAGAAAATAGGCCTGAAGACCAAAGGGTCCTGGGTTCAATTCCGGTCAAGGGAACAAGCCCAGGTTGTGGGCCCAATCCCCAGTAAACCATGCAAGAGGCAGCCAATCAATGATTCTTTCTCATCATTGATGTTTCTATCTCTCTCTCCTTTCCTCTCTCTAAAATCAATAAAAAATAAATAAGTAGAAAGAATAGAAAAAATATAGATGTTTAAAATTTTTTTATTATAAAAAAGGGGGGTTGGTGGACTAAGGCGGGGAATCTAGCTTTCTTGGTGGCCTGTATATGGTACTCAAAGAAGGTAACCTTCCATAATAGCAAACATGAGCCACTCCACCTCCTAGCGACATTTGACCATTTCTTGCCTAACCAGAGGCTCCAGTGCACCTCAGAACTACTAATTTTATTAGCAGAAACTAAGTAGCTCAAGCACTAATGCCCTTCTATCTATTTGTGTCTACTCAAATCTACTACTGGAAAAGCTACTTCACTGATTTGTACAGAAACATGTGGGCTTTTGTTTTATTTCAGAGGGAAGAATTCAGATAAACTTACAAATTACAAACAAAATGATGTGTCCAATAAAGCACTCACTTAACATTCAAAAGTATAACTCATATTATCAGAGAATTCCACCTAATCTTTACACTAAACATTTAAATGTAAAATGCAACGCACTGCCATATGGTAACTGCTTAAATCAAAAGATCCACTACATGATGAGAGATGAAAAATAGCCTTTTCAAGGTATGGTAATCACAGTTTATGTAGGTACCAAAAGGTGAACATTTGGTAGATTATACAGCAGGGTTCCTAAAATATCTATGGTTCAGAGCCACGAAAAGGGCCCAAACCACTCTTTTTCTAAAAGCCAATGCCTAAGGCACCGTCATCTCAGCTGTTTCTAAACCTTACCTACTTCCCCTTCCGTTACCAAGGTCCACCAATACGGAGACAGGGTTATTTTTTAGATAAGGAAACAGCAATAGCCAATAAGTAAGCTTTTTTTTACTTCTACAAAGGTCTTTAGTGCTACTCCTGATGCCCCAAGTAATCCAGATTCCTCTTCCTTTTCGCTTCTTTCCCTAGAAACACTCTCCCCTACTCAATCGTCCTGTAGAAATCCCCCTCAGCTAAAATCAAAAGGGAAACATTTCCACGATCAAAACCTCTACCCCGTATTCAGTAGCGCGAAGAGGTTACCTACGATAAACAGAGGCTCAATTTTTGGAGTGGATGTATTATAAAGTAATCCCTATTCTATTTCCTATAAACTAATAATCGACTTTGTCAAATGTCACCTACATGTGGATCCTCCAATACAACCTAGATTACTTTAAATCATTTATAAGTTTGTGTCATCTATTTTGGTTTTTTTTTTTTTTTCTCATTAAGAATAGCTTGATGCTGAGCAAAAACAACAAAAAGATACACAAAGAAACCTTACTTTTCCTTAATGATTCGGTTGAAATCCTAGGGTTGTAGGGCTGTCGGGAAGGGGGAAGGGTGTTGCTGCTTGTTATAATCAAACACTAGCTTTGATAACAAAGTGAGGGTAAAACAGGCTTTAACATGGGGCTTCTTACCAATAATCATTGCAGTGAATAGGTCTCTATATAAGAAATTAAACAGGAAAGGTTCATACCAGGCCTCAACTCCCACAATCGCAGTCACTATGTAGACAAAAGAAATAGTCTGGAAGGGAAATGCAGACAAAAGCATACAGAGGCATTAACAGCGGGAAAGATCAGGGAATCAATGATGCTCTATGCAGCATAAAACTATTCAAACAGTTTTAGCAAAAGCAGGAACTATGCTTAAATCTGATATTGTGCCAAGTCGTCTTGCCTTTAAAAACATTTTTTTCAGCCAACAACGCCATAAAATAACTTCTAAACAATGCAAGCAACTGGCCATCATTTGGAACACTTTAAGGCACCTCATAAGTTGGTTAGGTCATAAGATGATCCAATTTGCCCGCTTTCTTCAAAAACATTCCAACTTCTGACTCTTTACTGGAGCCTTAGATGCAAATGGGCAAAATGGCAACACAAAAAGCATGATTCAAAGGCAGGGAGAGTTAATAGCAAGCCTGTGAAGTAAGAAAAAACAAATCTTGCTACTCACTGAAAAGTTGCTGACAAGAAGAAAAAGCCAATACTTATGTACATATTTTCTATATGTAAAATGACAGTTAAAATGGAAGTTTACTCACATTAAGAAATTGTTCATGTTTTTATGTAATAATGGCATTGCATTTATGTTTAGTTTTTACAATTTTTTTTATTTTTATAGAGAAGCAGGAAGAGGGAGAGGAACATCAATGTGAGAGCGAAACACCAATCAGCTGCCTCCTGCAAACTCCCCACCCGGGACTGAGCCTGCAACCCAGGCATGTGCCTTGACCAGGAATCAACCAGCGACCTTTCAGTGCCAGATGACGCCTAACCAACTGTGTTTATGTTTTTCAAAAAGAGCTCTGACTGCCATGATCAGGTGACTCGATGGTTAGAGCATCGTCCCTTACATGAAAAGGTGGCAGGCTTGAGTCCCAGTCAGGGCACATACCTTGGTTGTGGGTTTGATCCCCAGTCGGGGTGCATACAGGAGGCAACAGATCGATGTTTCTCTCTGACAGAGATGTTTCTCTCTCTCTGTCCCTTCCTTTCTCTTAAATCAATGAAAAACACACACACAAAAACAAAATATTCTCTGATAAGGATAAAAATAAATAAATAAACAGCTCTTAACATTAAGAGATTAATAGTAAAATATTTATCATATAATTTCAGGAATTTCCTTTAAAATAATTGAGCGGAGGGGGGGGGCGGGAGGGAAGGGAGATAGGGTATACATGAAACTAGACTGCCATGTGTTGATAACTGCTGAAGCTATGTAACAGGTGCGTAAATAAGGGTTCATTATACTATCCTCTCAAGTTCTGTATGTTTGAAATTTTCCATAAATAAGTAAAAATAGTATAAAATATAAAATGATTTTTTTAAAAGCACACATCAGTTCTAATTTTTAAAAAAGCATAAGGGCAATAAAAAGGAATGATAAGAACTCTCTCTCCCCCTCCCCCAAAACTGATGCAATATTGAAAATTTAAGTTAAAACCCATACTTACCACCTGGCTAATGTCGTATCCCCATGGCAGGAAAAGAACCCCTGTGTTATACTTTTCCCAGTGGGACAGGATGAAAGAAAACAAAACGACCCACAGCAGCAGGTAAAGAACAAACACACTGACACCAGAAGGTCCTCGTCCGAAGATGGAATACACAGTGACAACAAAGTAAACGCAGGACCAGCTGTCTAGGCCATGGTCAAAAAGCTCCCCTAACGGGGTGCTGGAATTGGTCCTGCGGGCTTGCTTTCCATCCACACCGTCTGCAACAAAACACATTACCACAGGAAACGGTCAGATCCTACTAGTCTGGAGAAAGTCTTCTGCAATAAACTGTACTAAAAAATCAGCATATCACAGGAATGTTAATTAATTAATGCACAGCTACCAGCCAGTACTATAAAAATCTAACCTTTAATTCCTACAACGCAAAGATTTCAGAAATAAAATTGGTAATTTATCTAAGTTTAATCAAACCTCAGAGGAAAGGCAGGGGCAGATGGGTGGGTGGGAAGAGATCAACCAATGAACCAGTATGCATGTATGCATAATCCATGGACCAAGACACTAGGATGGTGAAGGCTGGGGTGGGGGGAGGAGGAGGGCATATGTAATATCTCAACAATAAAGATTTTTAATAAATAAATAAATATTAAAATTAAAATGTCATATCACACTGAACGGTGTCAGCTTTAGCTTGCGGAGGAAGCATTCTAGTTGGACTCTGAAGTTCTCCAAATCTGCCTAACAAGTGCATTGCTCCACAGCCACACACTCGAGCCTCCAGGGAGCATTCCGCAGGCACTCACTATAGCTATCCAGCCACTCCTTGCTCTGGGATTCAAAAACACCCTGAACTTCAGTGGCAGCACCTTCTCATCTTGTTTGGTATCACGTCACTTCTTCACAGCCCTACCACCTCCGCTTTCAGAAAAAAGGTATGCTCACACTCAGTTTCAGTAAATGTAAGAATGTACAGAACCTATGCACTGCACTATTCTCAATTTTGTAAGGATTACAAGAATCTTAGAATAAACCGAGTTTATGTTTACAATTGAGAAAGGAGAAAAAACTGGTCATTAAAGACAGAGTGTATCACACCACAGAACACACAGAAAAGAGACAGGTTCTCTTCAGCCTAAGACCTCTAGAATGGCTTGGAAGACAAGATGAAATCTGAGTGGGGACATAAAGAATGAGTTGGGTTTCCGTAGACAAGAGATAAAGGAGTATGCCATTTCAAGAGGAGGCAGTGCTACCAGCAAAAACACCCGATGGAAAAGCACATGCCTGTTCTGAGAAAGCCATGCCGTTCAGTTTGAAGAGAAAGTCGTCTGTGAAGAGGGCGGTACACAGAGGCTAAAAGGGAGGTTTGGACCAACTTAAAAGTTTTAGGGAGTATGAAGAGCTACTAAGAGTATCTGAGCAGGGGAGTGACAAGGGTGAAGCCAATGAAGTGTTTCCGGAACAGTCCCCTGACAGTGTGAAGAGGAGCAATTAGTAAGCTAACACTGAGGTGAAATGCGGTGTGAATGAGAAGCTGGGGAATGGCGAGATATTAAATAAGAATGACAAGGCAGCAAAAAACAATGAGAGGTGAGGCCAAAGGACAAGAAGACCGTCTCCAGTGTCCAGTCCTGGTAACACTAAGTGGTTGTGTTCACTGAAACAAGGATGTCGGTAGAAGGAGCAAGAATGACAAAGATGCTGAGTACAATGTCAGAGGCTGCAATTGAAGTGTTAGCTGCGTATCCACGCGGTAATGTCAAGCAATTCAACCTAAGGGTTCTTATTAGTAGTAACTCAAGACAAATAACAGCCAGCTATAAACAAAGTCATCTCCATAGTGTTAAGAATCAGGATCACCCAGAATATCAGAAGAAAGAGAGTTAAGGATAAAGTATAATAGAGCACCTTCACGTAAGGGCAGAAACACAGGAACCTTGTGGGGGAGGAAATGAAGGGAGACATGGAAGGGAAAAAGGAATGAAGGGAAGGAGGAGAGAGAGAGAGAGAGAGAGAGAGAGAGGGAATGAGAATGATAGAATCTAGTTAAAAATAAAATTGTGAATTATAAAAAATTCTCTAAAGAAACAGTTTTGATAACTAAGTGCATTAGAATTAGGCTAACTGTAAAGATTCCTATTTAGGGAATTAGAAATTCCTTATAATTACTGTATTGTGTTTCTTGCTCACCACAGTATTATCCCAGTGCCCAGCTCAGTTTGTGACAAAGGGGGCTTTCAAAAATATTGAAGGAATATATTAAGGATGAATGCCAAACTCCTGCCCAAAGACCGCAGATCTCTCTTATATAAGGTCCTAATGCCCTTAAGCAGCTAAAATATTTCCTAAGACTTTTCTCATTATTTGCTGGCTTATTTTCCTATTTCCAGTGCAACTCCTACGGTTATAAATACTGAATTCATGAATTATATATTAATTAGGTTTTGTGCATCTTCTCACTGAACCCATTCTAGCTCCACAAGTCTGAGGTCTCAATATGCTTCGGAGTGGGGGTGTGTTTTTTTTAAGAAAAGTAATTCAGGGAATATGCTATACAATACCAAAAACCCAGTAGGACCTAGAGCAGCACACTGTGATCAAACACATTAATATTTCTGCAGCGAAATGTAAGAATAGTCCCACTGGTAGAATAAAGATTGTAAATTGCCTCAGGTTAGTTCAAGATACATTTTGTAACCAATCACGTTAGGTCAGGATTTTTGCCAGAGCTGTCGACCTGAGACAGGTAGATTATACAATATATCACAACGCTCTTTATGAAATGCTAAATGTTAGAAGTTAGAGGGGTAGAGGCCACAGGCTAGTGTCATCTTTCTCCTAGGCTTAGGCTACTTCCTCCTGCAGTCCTGGGCAACCAAATAGCAGAATTTTTAAAAACCTCCCCATCTTTAATAATTTGATGCCCAGAATCTGCTACCTAAATATGTAACTAAGCTTTTTTCTTAATTCTTCTAGACTTCGCGTTCTCTATTCCCCAAACTCTGGCAGCTCTGGTCATCCATCATAATTATGTACCAGATTGATACTGGCTTTATGTGTAAGTCATTTTTATCTGAAGAGGTCTAAGCAACTTGAAGTCAGGGTTTGCTACTTCGCAAACTATCTACTGAGTGCCTGGACTCTGCAGTGTAAATTCTGGGTACACAGCAGTGAAAACAAACTCCTCAAGAAACTTATATTTTGGAGCAGACAGACAACAAACAGGCGAGTAAATGGCTTTACTTGATTTTAAATGATTTTATGATTTTAAATTCTACAGAGAAAAATAAAGCAGGAAAGGATATTAAGAGAATTCAGGACAAGCCATTCAGATAAGCCAATGAAAAGCATTCTTGGTGGAACAGACAGTATGGCCTAGTACACAGGCTTCCCTGGCCACTCCTTTCCCCAAATAAGAACTGACCACTGGCCTCTCCGTCCCCCCACTGTGCTCTACGGAGCACCTCTCATACGCCGCAGTCATGTGGTGGGTCAGCACTGCTGCCCAAACTTAAAGCAAAAGTAATGTCTTATAAGCTGGCAAGTATTTTTCGTAAAGAGCCAGACAGGACATAGTTTAGACATTCTGGGCCAGACAATCTCTGTTGGCAACTACTCAACTCTGCCCTTGTTGCAGGAATGCGGCCATAGACAACAGGTAAAGGAATGAGCACAGCAGTGTTCCAATAAAAATGTCCTCACAAAAACCGGCAACAGGCCAGTTTGGCCCACGAGTGATAGCTTGCCAACTCCTATCTTATCAATGAATTAACAATTTTTTTTTCACAGAGAAACTCAAAAAACATATTTAGTAAGTTGAACAGGATATTAATAAACCCTAGTTAAAATGAAGTAAGCATAGGAGAAAATGGTTACTTAGTGGTTGGCTACCTTAGCTGACAGATTCACCAGCCACTGACCAAAATGGGTATTTGCCAACCTCTTACCTAGCGTGTAGGCCACGAAGTTGAGGATGCCCACCACAATCCACACCCAGCCAGGAACGTGTCTGTGACCCGGTGCTGCAAAGGAAAGCAACTCGGAGTGTAACGCGGTCTAAGTGCCATCATTCCTACCACAGCACATACTTATTAAATAGTGGCTACAATACTGTACAATATATTTTGAATACAGAACTAGGTAAATATTTTAAAAATATCAGTAAACTCTGGAAAAAAGAAACAAGAAGCAACTGTACAACCCCTCATAAACAATAGGCATTTATTTTGCGCTTAAATCATAACTCACAACTGACGATTCATCTTAAAAATCTTATGTAGAATGAAAAATGCTTTTAGAATTTAAAAATGCTTGTGTTTAATCTGATCCTCATTGTTTACAATTATATTACAAATATGTATTGAGCCTTCAACCTACACTCTCCTGCTGCATTAATTAGCTAAACAAAAGACCTTTTGATTTGGTTCAGATAGATGATCTCAACTGGATGATTCTGGCATCAGAATCATAATGAAATGTCTGGACCTCACTTTTACTCCCTAAGACAGAACAACTTAGAATTAGGAGGCCTGGGTTCTAGTCCTGCCTCTGTAACCAATGAGCACTGTGACCTAAATATGTCAATGACCCCCTCCGGTCTTCCATTTCTCAAATATACTGGGACTAAATGGTTGATCTGGTCCTTCAACTTATGTGATTTGGGAAAATATATATAATATGTACATGTTTTTAGTTCTCTTAATAACTAAGTATTCTTATTTAATTCGAGAAAATGGTATTTCTAGTTAGAAAGTAAACTTTTGAGGCTGTCCTAAGGATTAAAATACAAATTTGAAAAAACACAGTATCGAAACCAGACTCCAGGCAATTTAATTTTACTTATTGCTCATACAGCACTTTATAATCTTCCGTGACCATTTGATTACATGTACAGATGCTATGGCTAAAAGTTTCAGTTGATAAAGTTAGGTATATGTATATAGAATTTCTATAACAGCAAAACCCCTAAGTGTTTCAAACTCCAAACTTTCCTACAAAAACAATGCTTTCAGTGATTGTTAATTTTTCCACGTTGGTCCACAAAAGTCTGCTGAACCTAGAACATAGATGAATTATAATACTAAAACTCCTGACTACATAATTTATAAGTATTCTTAATGGAAAATATATTCTCTAACTTAGAATGAAAAAAAAAAATACTTATCTACCTTCATCTTTCTATTCCTCGAAACTTCGTCAACTGGATGAATGATAAAAATAGGTCCTATCTCAGAAAATCCACCCCCATCCCAAATGCACCCCGATGAACTATCGCCAAGCAGAAGCTGGGCGTGGAAGTCAGCAAAGACAGGAATAGGGGTGAGAGAAGACGCTGGAATCCCAGGTGGGAGCAGGCTGAAAACTGCCTCCCCAAAAGTGACTTCTGCCTTGTCTTTCCCAGTAAGAATCCGGACTCTGTCAATAAATGCTTAAAGGTCTAAGAACCATTTTTGGAGGAAACTGGGAACTGTTAGAAGTAAGGATGCTAAGCAGAGGGAACGCAACATTACACTCCCTTTAGAAAACAGAATTTTTCTCCCATAACTAGAACAAAGGAAGAGGTATTTCTGGAATTGGTAGGTAGGTTGGACTCTACTTAAATTCATTTTCAGGCAGTTTTGTAGTCCTACTCCTGTATCTTCTTATAAATCCAGTTATTCTTTATTTACTAAAACCTTATGCTTTTGGACAGCATTTCTAAATTAATTAGGCAAGTTAGTTTCTAGAACTTAATAGAAACACAGATACAGACTTAAAAACACATCTTGGCTTTTATACCCAACTTTGACATTTTATATACCTTATTATACCTAAAACTTTTCTAAAATACAGCATCTTAATAAAAACCAAAAAATAATTATATAATTTCTCTGTTTGGACATTTCAAATTTTGTATCAAAAGTAACAATCTTACCTGAAGCATAAAAGTCAGGATCAAAGTACGCCAGAAGTAGGAAATTGAATACAACCAGCAGAAAGCCAGAAAAAGTTATCAGATTTGGAGCCAGCCAAGTAGGAAATACCTATTTTTTTCAAAATAATTAGATAATTAGAGAAATATCTCTGTCCACACGCAGCACAACATGCAAATTTAAATTATAATAAAAGCTATAATTTAAGAGATCAATTGCTGTTTCTCTCTCACACTGGTGTTTCTTTCTCCTTCTCCCTTCCTCTCTCTCTAAAATCAATAAAAACATATTTTTAAAAGGTCATATGCAGGAGTTATTTATAATAAAATGCAAACCACAATCTGCAATTGATAGAAGAAAGCACTTCTTTCTTCTTTCTATTCTGTTTTAAATAATTCTATATTTAACGAACATTACATTTATTTTATAAAATTTTATAAAATTATGAATTCTAGACTATAAACTGACATTTCAACAATGAGATAAATCAAAAGGGAAAGGAGATAGGTAAACTGACAGTTTTAATTAGATATCTATAAAACTTACTAAACAGTTTAAAATTTTAAACTTACTGAAACAAATGCATGCCTATTAATCATCTTACCTTTACTATAGTGTTCCAAAATGGATGCATGACATACAGAGAGAGTGGATTGGTATCCACAGCACTGTACTGTTGGGAAATAGAAGAAAATATTCAGTTAATCTTCACATGCTAGCAAACAGAACAATTTCTAAACTGAAAGTACAGTACAAAAGTAATTTGGAGAATATGTCTATTTACATGATGTCATCATCTGAATAATAAAACTGGAGGAGCAATATAAATGAGGCAAAAACTGAAAAGCACAGCCAGATATTTTTTATTCAACCTTTATAATATTATAGTGTTTCAACAGAAAAATCTATACTGCTTATAAGTTCTCACTTACTATACAGAATCAAGATTGGTAAAATGCACACTGTGTGCATTCAAACATGCTCATACACCTTCTCACTCAATCTCCTTCATCCCTTGACTTAGAGGAATCTCATTGTTTTACCACTTGATACCATTACTAGTGTACTTACTATCTGAGTGCCCTTGAGCAAGTTACTTGTCATAGTTTCTACACCTGTAATATGGGGGTAATAACTTTAACCTCAAAGGACTGTCAGGATTAGTTAAGCTAATAAGACACATGAAGCAATTATAGTAGTACCTGCTCCACAGTAAGTCTTATTTAAGTTATTGAGCTATTTAGTAAAAAAAGAAAAAAAGGGAAAATTTTAACAAATATTTGTATATAAATATGTAAAACTTTAAAAGTGATGTTGATGACATTCATCAGACACACACATCAGAGTGCCTGGCACATAGAGAGCACCACACTAGGTGTCGGGGAGAAGGGATACAAAATGGGTAGAGGACAATTTCCACCTTCCGGAAGTGGGAACATTACCTAATTCATCCAGCCAACATCTAAACAATGCTATACTATCACATGTTTGAGAAAAGTGTGCCTGTGTACTGTACTTATGCTTAGTATGTATATAAAGTAAGTAGTAAGCATTTTCTTAGGTGCAGAAATAGAATACTGGGGACTAGCTGTAGTTTTAAGACATATTAATCGTGCTCTGTTAACCTTGATTGTGTTTTTCTAATTTAAGAAAGCACATTCTAACCTGGCTGGGAGTTGTATACTCCAGAGACCTAAGAGTCAACCTTGAAATTCAGTCCATTCTCATCTATCACGGGACGACTGACAACCTGGCTGCCCAAACAATGGAGTCTCACCCAAGCCGGCACCGCCTACTTCCTCATGCCAGTAACACCCATGTTGCATACCTATTCCTGTTCCTTTTGCCTACTTCCCCATGTAATCTTTGTCCACCCCAATATAAGCAGCTGGCTTATAGGGGGGTGCAGAGTAGATTCTCATAGATGACCTGCTGCCCTCCCATACTGCCAGCATTATTGGAATAAACGCTCATCTATGATTCAACCCTGTCTCTGCGTACTTGGCTCAAGGAGTGACAGGCAGCCTGGACCCATTGATTGTCTGGTTTCAATTTGAGTGTCTAATTTTTTTTTAAATCATAATTAAAGGTCAAAATTTCTTCCTGAAATTTTTATGAATATGCAGAAAATATTTCCTCATCAGTGTTTCAAGCCTTAAAAGTATGATGAAAAAAGTAAACAGAAATATTTTTAAATACTGCAAGCAAATGTTTACTCAACAGATTCCTTATCTGAGTGTCTCCATTTCTCCATCCCATTCTGACTGACATGGGACAATGTGGACAAAAGATCTGAGATAAATAGTGGGAGAAAAATGGCGCTAGAGAACATGGTTTGCCACTGTTGGCCTGAGTTAGAGGCTACGCCATTGCATCCAGACTCCCAGCAGGAGCCTCCTTAACCAAGTATTGTATTGTTCTAACCAAAATCAACTTTCACTTGCATGGTTCTCTACAGTCAACAAAGCTTTTCCGCATAATAGATACCAGTACATCTGAACTCCCGCAGAATGAAGGAGTTCTCAACTGACACCATGCATGAATTCAAGTCTTCAGCCCTGAGGACATGGAATCACTATGAATCCCTAAGGTAGAGGTGGGGAACATCCGGCCCTTGAGCCATGTAAGGCCCGGCATAGCATTTGGTCTGGCTCTGTCAAGACATTAGTGGTGAGTTAATTAAATGTTTGATGAAATATAGCAAGCTAATTTTTTAAAATATATTTTATTGATTTTTTACAGAGAGGAAGGGAGAGGGATAGTTAAAAACATCAATGAGAGAGAAACATCGATTAGCTGCCTCTTACATACCCCCTACTGGGAATGTGCCTACAACCAAGGTACATGCCCTTGACCAGAATCAAACCTGGGACCCTTCAGTCCGCAGGCCAACGCTCTATCCACTGAGCCAAACTGGTTAGGGCAGGCTAATTTTTAAGTTAACTTTGTACGGCCAGTAAATGATGTTATAAATACCCCTGGCAGAATAAAGATAGCCCCTGGTAAGGGCTACTGATGACAAGGTGGACAAGTCCTGGCTTCCTTCACTTCACAAAAGTCTACACCCAGAAACTAGACCACCAACTTATCCCATACACAAAAACAAACTCAAAATGGATAAAGGACTTAAATGTAAAACGGGAAACCATAAAAATACTAGAGGAATACAAAGGCAACAAAATCTCAGACATATGCCGAAGCAATTTCTTCACCGATACAGCTCCTAGGACATTGGAAACTAAAGAGAAAATAAACAAATGGGACTAAAGCAAAATAAAAAAGCTTCTGCACAGCAAAAGAAACCATCAACAAAACAGTAAGAAATCCCACTGCATGGGAGAACATATTTGCCGATGTTATCACCAATAAGGGTTTAACCTCCAACATTTATAGGGAACTCATACAACTTAACAAAAAGAAGATAAACAATCAAAAAATGGGCAAAGGACCTCAATAGGCACTTTTCAAAAGAGGACATTCAGAAAGCCAAGAGACATATGAAAACATGCTCAAAAGTCTGCACCCAGACACATAAGATGTAGCCAGCAGGACAGATAAACTGGAAAACCACACATTTCAAGTCCACCATCTACTGCAAAATACAGAAGTTGTAAGAAGTCCAAATCAGAAGAATAGCTAATCACACAAATAGCTATTTTGACACCCACAGTACAATGCTCTTAATTCAAATGTTTGCTGAATGAGTCTCATTCAGCAGCTTCCCATAATTTGACTTAGATCTAGAAGAAGGTTCTTAACTGATGGTATTTTGATTTGAAAAGCTCCTCTTTTAAATTCTGAAATTTTAACTCTAAATCTCTACTTCAGAAAGCCAGTTAGAAGTATGAAAAGAATATAAAAACTAAATACCAGAGCTGTTTGCCTAAATGGATTTTTTACATTTAATGATAAGCTGATGAGCAAGTACAGCAAGAAAGATTAAGGTAAGATTACAAAAGACAGCAAGCTGTAACCTTACAGAACACTGTTTATTTAGCCTTAACTTTTTTAAGGTCACTTATCACTTGGTATAAACAAAGACATTTGAAACCTTCTTGGGAATCAATGGAGAATGATTCAAACCTTCCACATGCATAAAAAAACAAGCAAAATAGTAGGTTTTAAAGGTGTTAACTGGATTAGGTTATCTGGTAATACATGCACAATCTATTTTTAGTTTTCATTAGAACGAGGTTTACTCTACATCAAAATACCTAACCAGGAGGACAGTCCACTGCGCAGGCCCATTGTGACGTCTTTGGCTCTACAATCTGCTGGGCCAGACGAAGCTAGTGCCTTGGAGAAATGCTTGAGGACCACAGCTTGAGTTTGAGAGAATCTTGCCAAGCAGAATCTCAGAACCTTATAAAGTTAAGCAGACAAGGGTCTAATTTTTTGTCAAAACAATAGTCCTTCAAATATGTGAAGACAGCTTTCCCTGTCACACCTAAATCTCTTTACCTGTTGAACAGCCCATGTTCCTTTTGCTGCTCCTCTTTGCCATGATTTCAATCTCCTTCATCAGAAGGTGTAGTTCCCTAGACTAGAGGTTGAAAAGCATTTTCAGTAAAGGGCCAAATAATAAATACTGTAGGCTTTGCAGGCCGTATAGTCTCTGTAACAGACACTCAACGCTGCCACTGAAGCAGGAAAACAGTCACAGAAAACGAGCATGGCTGTATTCAAATAAAACTTCATTCACAAAACAGGTAGCCTAAGAGTTTCAGTTTGAAACCTGTGCTCTAGACAATCCCATTTGTTGTTAAACCAACACAAAGGTGTGATCCAGGGCAAAAGGAGCATTTTCAGTGGTACATTGAATAGAATAAGAACATGACTATAATGCTCTCTTCCTCAATAACTTATTTCCCTTGATGCTCAACAGTATTATTAATTTCCGGTGGCAACAAAATCATATTGCAGACTTACATACAACTTTCGGTCATCTGAACCCCTCAGGCTCTTAAGCCACCTTTCTCTATACCAGCGGTTCTCAGCCTGTGGGTCGAGACCCCTTTCGCGGTTGAACGACCCTTTCATAGGGGTCGTCTAAGACCATCCTGCATATCAGATATTTACATGATGATTCATAACAGTAGCAACATTATAGTTATGAAGTAGCAACGAAAATAATTTTATGGTTGGGGGTCACAACATGAGGAACTGAATTTAAAGGGCCAGAAGGTTGAGAACTACTGCTCTATACTAATATGATGTTGACTACTGGAAACTAAGTGTAGACTCTACTTTTACTATTTTAATATTTCATCTTTTTTTAATTAAATCTTTATTGTTCAGATTATTACAGATGTTCCTCTTTTTTTTTTTAACCCCCATAGCTCCCCTCCACCTGGTTCTCCCTCCACCCCGTGCCCTTACCCCCACCCCTGTCTTCATCCATAGATGTAAGATTTTTGTCCAGTCTCTTCCCATACCCCTCATGCCCCCTTTCCCCTGCAAATTGTCAGTCCATTCCCTTTCTATGCCCTTACTTATATTCTATTCACCAGTTTATTCTGTTCATCAGATATTTCTATTGACTTGTTATATTCACTTGTTGATAGATATGTATTTGTTGTCACTTTGTTGTTCAAACTTTTTATTTTTACCTTTTTCTTCTTCTTCCTCTTCTTAAAGAATGCCCTTCAGCATTTCAAATAATCCTGGTTTGGTAGTGATGTATTCCTTTAGCTTTTTCTTGTCTGTGAAGCTCTTTATCTGACAATCAATTTTACATGATAGCCTTGCTGGGTAGAGTAATCTTGGTTGTAGGTTCTTGCTATTCATCACTTTGAATATTTCTTGCCACTCCCTTCTGGCCTGCATGGTTTCTGTTGAGAAATCAGCTGACAGCCATATGGGTGCTCCCTTGGAGGTAACTAACTGTTTTTCTCTTGCTGCTTTTAATATTCTCTCTTTGTCTTTTGCCCTTGGCATTTTAATTATGATGTGTCTTGCTGTGGTCCTCCTTGGATTCCTTTTGTTTGGGGTTCTCCGTGCTTCCTGGACTTGTAAGTCTATTTCTTTCACCAGGTAGGGGAAGTTTTCTGTCATTATTTCTTCAAATAGGTTTTCAATCTCTTGCTCTCTCTCTTCTTCTGGTACCCCTATAATTCTGATGTTGGTATGCTTAAACTTGTCACAGATGCTCCTTACACTATCTTCACACTTCTGGATTCTTTTTTCTTTTCCAGTTGGGTGCTTTTTGCTTTTTCAGATTTCAAATCTTTGACTTGATTATTGCAAACCTCTATTCTGCTGTTGGATCTCTGTATAATATTACTAAGTTTATTGGCAGATTCTAGAAAATTCTTGAAAAACCTTAAAACCTTAGAGTTCTGAACTCTATATCCAGTAGTTTGCTTTACTCCATTTCTGTCATTTGTGACCTGTTTCTTTGTCTCTGCATTTTGGTTGCTTCCCTGCATTGATAGAGTGGCTTTCTGTGCTAGGTGTCCTATAGAACCCAGTGATTCAGCTTCCCCAATCACCTGGGGTGGACACTCTTGTTGTACGCCTTTGAAGACTAGGTGCACAGTCTTGTTGTAGTTATCACTGGGAGGTATCACTGGGAGGAAATGACCTCCAGGCCTTTCTCCTCGTTGTTTGGGGTTTGGAACTTTTGGAGTTCTGTCCCAGGTGCAGTTCCTTAGGTTATGCTGCAGGCAGGCAGGCGCACAGCTTGGGCGGGGTTGTAAGTTGGGTGGGGCGGCGTCTCAGAATCACCAGAGCAGAGCAACCCACAATGGCTGCCCCTCCGCCGACTCCTTGGCTTCTCCCAGTTTTGGCGTCTCCATGCCCTGGTGTCTGCGCACCCAAGTCCCCAAGTCTCCACATCAGTGATCACTGCAAACAGCTCTACTAGAACGCCACTCGTCTTCCTCCTGGTTGCCCGACAGCCTGCATCACATTCAGTGCGACCCGGGAGTTTATAATCTCCTTCCAAGCTGCTGACCTAGGTGCTGCTGCCGCCCCCTTTTGCCCGCGCCATCTGTGTTTCGTGCGCGTCCATACCTCTCAGTTTTGGTACTGGGAACTTCTACTCAATCTCAATGTACTCCTTCTCTTGCCTTGTAGTTGTAAAGCTTCTCCTCCCTTGGTTCTGGAGGATGGCCGTTTATCTTTATAGTTGTATTTTTATAATGTAGTTGTGGGAAGCTGCGCATTTAGGTATATACCTCATGCTGCCATCTTGGTTCTCCGATATTTTTTGTCTCTTAATATTTCATCTTAATGGATAAACTCACCTTTCTTTTTTTTTAAATATATTTTATTGATTTTTTATAGAGAGGAAGGGAGAGGGATAGAGAATTAGAAAAATCAATGAAAGAGAAATATCGACCACCTGCCTCCTGCACACCCCCTACTGGGGATGTGCCTGCAACCAAGGTGCATGCCCTTGACTGGAAGCAAACCTGGGACCCTTCAGTCTGCAGGCCGACGCTCTATCCACTGAGCCAAACCAGTCAGGGCTCAACTCATCTTTCTATACCTCTAGATCTCTTCAGATTCAGGCTGTTACCCAAGGTAACAATAGCTATGCCTCCCAAAACTCTCAGCATATATCATACTGATAATGCCTTCACTAAAGTCTTTGTAAATATGATGATCAAGGTAGAACTTTTAAATATTTCCCTCAAAATTGCTATTACTACATTTAATAATTTTTATTTGGGTATACAATACCATACTGTCATCTACAGCAATTACTCTACCTTGCCTATAAGAAAAGATACTCATAAAGTCTTACTGAAATCCAAAGTTACCTTCGATAGCATTTTGTCAAATGTTAGTAAGTTTCAAAACATTTTTTATTTCAGTACAAGGAAATAAAGCAGAGTCCATTATTCATTCATTCATTCATTCATTCATTCATTCATTCATTCAATGAGTTAACAAATATTTGTAACTGAATGCCTATAATTTTGCCAGGCACTGCTCTAGGTCACTGGGAAGAGAATAGTGAACAAGACCAAAATGTTTTCTATGTTTATCAAGTCTATACTCTAATGTGAAATAGATGGTAAACAAGAAAACAAGTAATAATCACAAGTTGTACTCAATAAAGAGGGTGTTGTGCATGAAGATACTGGGGCAGGAAGTGTGCCTAACCAGAGTAGTCAGAGAAAGCTTCTCTAAGGAGGGGAGACTTCAGATGAGTCCTAGAAGATGAGAAGTCAGGTAAAGAATGTATGAGACATGCCCTGCCAGTGCGGCTTAGTTGGCTGGGTGTCCTCCGGTGCCCAGAAAGGTTGCTGGTTCAATTCCAGGTCAGGGCACACATCAGGGTTGCAGGCTCTATCCTGGCGAGGGGATGTGCAGGAGGCAGCTGATCGATGTTGCACTCTCACATAGATGTTTCCCTCTCTCCCTTTCCCTCCCTTTCCCTCCCTTTCCCTTTAAAAACCAATAAGCTATTCTTTAAAAAAAAGACTGTATAAGGCATAATAATGAGTCAGAGAAGCAAGACACTAAACAGAACATTGTTATAGATTCACTTTACATAAAGTTCAAAACAGACAAAATTAATTTACGGCAAAAGAAATCATAAGAGTAGCTTGGTGACGACTAAATGGGGGCCTTCTGAAATACTAGCAATAATTCTGTATCTTGAACTGGGTGGTAGTTACATGGGTAAATACATGCATAAAAATTCATTAAATTATACACTCAAGATCTGTGCATTTCTATATAATTTATACCTAAAAAGAAAATGAGAGAAAAATTAAAATATACAAAAATAAGTTTATAGTTGTTCACATGGAAAATACAAAAATTAATAAATAATACAAGAATAAACTTACAACTGGAAACCTACTTTTGCCCACCCCTTTGTGGCAGTGTGTGTGTTGGGCATGGGGAGTCCCAACATAGCTTCCAAGCAGAGAGAAGCAAGGAAGAATGATGTGAAGTGCGATTGGAGATGGGGGCTGACACCACCTAGCAGGACTATAGTGAGTTGAATTTTATCTAAGCCCAATGCATGTCCTTACTTATGTCTTTGAAGGATGATTACAGTGTATACAATGAACTAGAAGGGGGCAAAAGTACAAATGAGGTCAGTTAAGACAATGTTATATATAGTACATCAGGCGAGAAGCAACTATGGATTAAAGTAGGAGCAGTACAATGACTTCTCAATTACTTCCAAAATATGCTTGGAGTGCCCACCTTTGTGAAGGGCATTAGAAATGTGAGTCTCCTCTTTAAGAAAGAAATGGACTCTGATGAAAAAGTAACTGTGGAACCACTCCCTTGAACCTAAAAATGTTTCCTTTATACAGGTAGTGCTATACTTTAAATCCCTTCTGTATACTGATAAGAAAACTCATATGAACTGACTCACCTTTGCACTACTGTCCTAAGTAATGCTCAACTACCTATAATCAGCCTATTTCCCTTGCTTTGACTGTCTTCTAATCAATATGAGAATAGGACTCTCACTCTCAAATGGTTTTTAATACATGGCCTATCTTTACCCATCTGAAATATAAACTTTATACCCATAAAACATGTTTCAGTTAACTGTGGAAATCCATAAGAGGTGGCTTGAGTATAAGCTAATATTTCATAAACTGCACTTAGCTGAGATGTAAGCAAACTCAAAATGACATTTCTGATTTTTTAAAATTATTTCCAAAACTCTTGAGTGCAAAATTATCCATGTTGTTGCAAGTAAAAAGCAAGATAGTTCACAACTAAGTTCATACCAATTTTCCAGACATCTCTAAAATGAAACAAACACATTATCAACCTCTCTTAAGAACTCAGGAGAGAGAAATGCCAATTGTCAACTCTCTCTCTCTCTTTTGCCCCTGCACAATGAAGCGCAGTGTCTGGTGAGGTACTAATAAAGTATGAGGTCAGTCCTTTTCTGAAAGGTCTCATGACTCAACCATGTGCCGGTTGTAAGTCTTTACAAGAGCAGAATCTATTGTGGCCAACACGTGCTCTACCGCTCCTGGCTGGAGCAGAGTTCTTGCAATGGCATTCCAATCCTCCAGGCCAGTCACTTAAGGCCAAAAAACTAAAACAAGGGTTCCCAATTCCTAAAACTTGTTATTCACTCCACAATTATTAAGAGCCGCTTTTCACATATAATGTGGGGTTCACTGGGACATATAGAGACAGTTAAGAGAAGAGAAAGCTTCCCAACCTGATCCTTTCTGCTTCTGGCACACACAAGCCTGAGCTCCAGAAATATATATGAATGTCTGAATGAATAAATGCATGAACTACTTTGCATGTTTGCTCAAACAGTAGTAGCACCGAATTAATCGTCAGTGATGAGAAGTGTTACTCCTCTCACCAAGGCTCTTTTCCCTCAGAAACTGGAGCACAGCAACTTTTCACTTCACAAGGGCAAGTTCCTCTTACTCTATTCATAACACCATGTTTACATTTGTATTTCATAGTTTCCAAAGGACAATTAGATCTGTTCTCTTATTTTAAGAGAGATAATGTAGATTATTTCTATTTTACAGATGGAGAGATATAAAGTTCAGAGAGTAACAGATGAAGAGATACAAAGTTCAGAGAACAACACAACTAATAAACGGGAAGATCTAAACTGTAAGTCCTTTCTGAGTCAACTCAGAACATTCCTGTGAAATTGCTCACTGTTTTAAACCAGATTATCCTTTTCTGGCTCAAATACAATTATGGGCTACCTAGATCCAATATACTGAAATCATTATTCCCATAATATCCTTCAACACACATTTTTCTGTCTTTCAATTTGTGGCAGATACATGTTAAGGTAATTCCCAATGAGTTAAGCCCTTATATCAATCCCCTCCCCTTCATGGTTCATTCTCCTTGAGGCGGAACCTGTGACTTGCTTCTAACAGACAGAATATAGCAAAGATGATGGATGTCACTGTCATGATTAGGATACAGTACATGACCAACATGAAGAGATATTACTCTCATGATACAACTATCCTATATGATAAAAGGGTAATATGCAAATTGACCCAAACAACAGAACAACTGGGAATGACCGGTCACTATGACACACACTGACCACCAGGGGGCAGATGCTCAATGCAGGAGCTTCCCCCTGGTGGTCAGTGTGCTCTCACAGGAGGAGCTCTGCTCAGCCATAAGCCAGGCTGATTGCTGCTAGCACAGGGGTGGTGGCAGGAGCCTCTCCTGCCACCTCAGCAGCGCTAAGGATGTCTGACTGCAGTTTAGGCCTGCTCCCTGCTGTCAAGTGGACATCTCCCAAGGGCTCCCAGGCTGCCAGAGGGATGTTTGACTGCCAGCTTAGGCTCGATCACCCAGGGGGCAGGCCTAAGCCAGCAGGTGGATATCCCCCGAGGGGTCCCAGACTGCGAGAGGACACAGGCTGAGCTGAAGGACTCCCCCAAGTGCACAAATTTTTGTGTACTGGGCCTCTAGTATAAATATATAAAAGCCTAAGTGACCGGCCTACTGGCTGGTAGCTACCCTGTTTTCCCAAAAGTAAGACATCCCCCGGAAATAACACCTACTTACAGTTTTGCCTCTCACTGAAATATAAGGCATCCCCCCCAAAATAAGACCTCCCCGAAAATAAGACCTCTCCAATAATAAGGCCTCCCCTGAACATAAGGCCTCCCCGATAATAAGACCCTCTGAGGCCACCATAACTCTGGACTGTGGGTCGTAGCGGTGGGTGCCGCTGCGCAGCTCACTGTTGGCCATAGCATAGCCAGAGAAGACAGGAAGTGCAAGGTCTCTTTTAATCAGAGAGCCCACGCTGCCGCCAGGACAAGCTGCTGCCTGGCTTCTCGCTCTGCCCTGATGGAGTCTGGCTGACTCACAATCAGACAGTGAGTCACGCGGGGCAGGAGTCGGGCACATTGTGTGGACACACAGGTAATAAATTTCCTTTTTTTTGTTCAACTAGAAATGTGTACCGTATTCTTCTTCATGGAAAAATAAGACATCCCCTGAAAATAAGACCTAGCCCATCTTTGGGAGCAAAAATTAATATAAGATACTGTCTTATTTTCGGGGAAACAGGGTATGTACACACTGACCACCAGGGGGCAGGCACTCAACGCAAGACCTACCAAGCTGTGGTGACGCACCTGGAACCAGAGAGGAGGAACCCCAGCCTGAATTCATGCACCAGGCCTCTAGTATAAATATATAAGACTCCATCTTAGCAGTTTAGAGAAGAGTCTGCAGCTGACCTTGAAGCAAACAGCAGTGATGTGAACCGCCTATGGTGAGGGTAATGTGGGAAGGAAAAGCAGGCAGCCTCTGGGAGCCAAGAGCCTCAGGCCTACCATGGAAAGAACTGAACTCTGCCAACCACCACACCAACCTGGAGAAGGAACCCCAAGATGTAGATGCGAACACAGTCCTGCTGACACCGGAACTGCAGAGGAGCCACCTAACCAGTGCCCAAACTCCTGACTCACAGGAACTGAGAGATAATAACTTCATGTTGTTTTATGCCACCAAGTCTGTGGTAATTTGTTACCCAGCTATAAAAAGATAATACACAATCCTGAAAACACTCCATTCTCTTTTCTAATAAAAGATATCCTGTGGTTCCCAGCCACAAAAATTAAGGCTATCTAACGCTTGAAAACTTATGAACATCAAATACTTTCTTATTCCTCTACATTCATTTCTTGGTCTTATCAACTGCTCTTCTGACGGCAATACAACTGAATACTTCTCTGATGAGCTGGTTCTCAAAATGTAGTAGCCAAATTGAATTCAAATTCTTGGGCCCTACACCAGAATCAGATACTCTGGGGGTGGAGCCCAGCAATCTGTCGTTCAACAAACCAGCCAGGTGATCCTGATGCACCCTCGAGTTTAAGGAGCACTGGTGACAACGAACATTAAAGACACCTCCACCACTCCTCAGCAGGAGGATAAGCCACAGCATCAGCTTAGTGGTCCACACCTATACCTCCTTTTGACTTTAAATACTGCACTGCAAGTGAGAGAAGTAGAATAAAATTCAGTTCTTACTCACTAATGCTTACTAAATGCAAGGCATTGTGCTAGGAACACTCTACTATGATGCAAAAACTCCAAAACTAAACTTAAAATTAAAAAAGGGGACAGAAATAACAAATTTCTTAAATTACTTATTAATACGAGACTTTAATAACTACACCCACAGAAAACGTGAATCAGTGGGCAGTGAGAGCGCATGTCACTGAATATGGTCACTTACATCGGCTAAGACGTCAAAGAGAAGATGGTGGTGAGAGAAGACTGGAGAAGAGCTAGAATAAGGAGACAAGAACAAACAAGTCATGAAATAAGCAGGTCTGCCTGCTAGACTTACTTTATAATCTCTAGCAAGAGATGAGAAGATAAAACAAAAGGAGGACGAGTTCAGTGAAGGAACTTGAAATCCTTGCTGAAGAATTTGGACACTAGACTTAAACATTTGGATGGTACTACAGGTTCTCAAGTAGGAGAGTGGTATTTGAGAAAATGTACTTATTCTGCCTGTTGAATTATTATACACGGATAAACAGAGGGAGAAATCTGAAAGTCAAAGATATCTGTGGGGCCCAAGCTGGACAGAAACTCCTCACTCACTCTTCCTATCTGTCCATTAAGTTGCCACCCTTCACTTCCTTTCCTAAAATAGACCTTCTCTTGGTATTACTTCTTGGGGTGTGGGAGTGTGCCTACGTTATATGCTACTAGAGGCCAGGTGCACAAATTCATGCATGGGTGGGGTCCGGCCAGACCCACCTCCAATTGGAGTGGAGGGGCCAATCAGGGGTGGGGCTGGCCAGGGGGAGGGGCTGCAGGCAGTTGGTCAGCTGGCCCCACCCCCTGGTCAAACTCGCGGTTGAGAGGACAATTTGCATATTAGTCTTTTATTATATAGGAGGTCTGCAAGCAGGGAAGCACAAGTGTCAAGTGTTATTCTTTATTTAGTTAACGCTATGTTTAGCACTATGTGCCGGGCAATTTATAAATATTAACTCATTCAATTTTGATAATGACCCTAAGGTAGAAACTACCCCTTTCACAGAGAAGGAAGCCTGGTTTACAGAGACTATTGCCTGCTTAAGATCACAGAGCTAGTAATACCTGGGTTCTTTCTAACTTTAGTCCCAAAGCTAATTATTTAATCAAAAGCCTTTTATCTCAATCACAGCTACTAGCAAATGAGATGTTCTCAACACTCAACTAAATGTAAGACATGCAAGCCCGCTTGCCCCTACTAATTTAAAACTGGGGAAAGAGAAATCAATTCTGTCACTGTATGTTTTCCCCATCTGCAAACATTAGACACAAATTCAACAAAGTTCTTTATCTAATGTTTATCTTATACAAAATACCCAGTAACTACAAGGCAGAATTTATATTTCATTCTTAGATTTAAGAGGCAGCATAGCATGAAGACTATGGACTCAGGACCCAGACTGCCTCCGTTCAAATTTCAACTGTGGGAACCTTGAGCAAGTTACTGAAACTCTCTGTGTCTCAGCAAAATGGGGAAAAAAATTACACCTCACAAGGCACCTGTGGGCACTAAATGAGACAATAGAGGTAAAGCATATAGTGAATGCTATATAAATGTTTGCTGCATTACTATTATTACTATTCAGTGTTTGTGATCACATTGCTCATGCCACTGCAACTTCCCTTCACTGAGCCTCCCTTCACGAGGCTTCCGTCACTCGGCTCGGCCTGTCCCTCGCGTGCTCAGCACTTCCTTGTGCCTCTGACTTACTGTGGTCTGCCTGGTCTCTGTGCCTTGGTTCCCATCAGTTTGATTGGAACATCTTTCCCAACCTCCGCATTCTTTTTCAGCAAAGAAGCTCTCCTAACATTTTAGTATTACAGCAGTTAGAAAAGCAAGCCATTGTCGGTGAACTGATATTTCAGAAAGTAGTAAAAGAACCAATTCAAGATGTTTTCTCCCAACAGCACCTAAAAATGTAGTAACCTTCTCCTTACCATTTAATCTCTCTCCCTCTCTCTCTGCAGAAGTTTCCCATCCATCTTTTTTTACTCCTTCTGACTCTTCTGTCTCTACCAACTGCAAAAATAATTATATGAGACATTTGTAAATCT
The DNA here is from genome assembly GCA_004026665.1 of Murina feae. NCBI lineage: Eukaryota > Metazoa > Chordata > Mammalia > Chiroptera > Vespertilionidae > Murina > Murina feae. Next base: position 64,991 of record PVJC01000739.1, read on the forward strand.
ATATCTAGGACCACAAAAAGGCTTTTCAAGCCTTACTAATGTACTTACAGATGGAAGAGGCCACTTCCTCAAATCTATTCAAATCAACCAAGGCACAACTAAAGAGATTATGCTTGAATTAACTACAGCATATGTAGCTATATGCCATACATCATATGCCATAAAGAACATATGCTACTGTAGTCAGCCTGCAGTCATAGTAAGTGAAAATCAAAAGATCAAGAATTTCTCATTTTTCTACTGTGGCTAAGAGCAGGAAGAAAGTGTTCTAATCCTTTAAATCACTATAGAAATATTCCTGTAAAGGGAAGCAATTTATCCAAAATGGTATTTCTTCAGATCATGAAGAGGTGGTTTTTTTTGTTTTGTTTTAATTCCAAGTCCACAAACTACACCTTCAAGTGCCCCTAAGAGAAGTGCCTCATGCAAAAGATTAGTTATCCTGCCAGATTCAGCATCATTTATCATTTGAACGGTTGCTTTTGTAAGGACCAAACTCTCATGGGTCTGATTACTCGTGAGGTTATCTACTCTAATAAAAGAGTAATATGCAAATTAGCCATCACTCTGAGTCATCTAAGCCATGCCCATCAGCCAAGCCACGCCCCCAGCCAATCAGAGCGGCTGTATGCAAATTAGCCCAGCCAAGAGGGAGGCCGGCAGCCATGGAGCTAGAGCAAACAGGACGCTTCCATTGCAACTGCCTGCCTAAGCTGGCTGGGCCTCTGCTCACAGCAACAATGTTTCAATTATAGGAGCCACGGAGCTGAAGCAAACAGGAGGCTTCATAATCTGCCTAGACCTCCATTCAAGGTAACAAAGTTTAAATTATAGAAGATAAATAACCCCCAGAAACCTGATTCCAGCCAGTCTTGCTGGGACCTTGGGTCAAAGGGAGCTGTGGGCAGCCTGAAAACGGCCCTCAGCCCCTCACCCATGCTGGCCAGACATGCCAGCAGGTGGACATCCCCCAAGGGGTCTCAGACTACGAGAAGGCACAGGCCGGGCTGAGGGACCCCCCTGAGTGCACAATTTTTGTGCACCGGGCCCTTAATTAATAATACCTCTACATTGGGCTACCAAGAGAATTAAATTTTTTGACTCAACTATGTTAGGTGCTATTGTTAGCAAGGGCACCTTTTCAGAGTGAATGCTTTATAAAATCTTTACCTCAGTGACTGCCACCTCTATCCAAGTCATCCCACCAGAACCTGAGTCATCCCAGACTCCTCCCCATTATTCATCCTCTGTCCCCCACACCACCACCTCCATCCAGCTAGTCAGTTACCACATTCTGTCAACTTAAAATCTTAAATCAAGGATCACAAACTCAAATGTTCATAGGTTTCAGGCACGTAATCTGAACAAAAAACCTGCATGAGCATACAGATTGGCAGGGAAATGCAAACTGGAGAACAAACACCCTTTTTAAAGAGGACAAGCAATCATCAGCTTCAGGGAATTCTTGACAAGAAGGTCAAGGCCGATGTTGTCCAATAACCTGGCTTATCAAGAGAAATGGAGATGTGGGTCACTTAACCATATCTGCTGGGGCAAATGCAGGGGGTAGGTAAACTAGCTGTGACCTCCATCTTTAGAATCCCCAAAACTCCTTTTTGATCCCCATTGCTCAGAGTTTCTTACCTAGTTTTATTCAGGAGGATCTGAAGCAGTCTGTCTCCAGATCACCCTTACCTCCACTCCACCTCCATACATTTATTTTTTATAAGCTGCCAAGGTGAGCTTCCTAATATTAAAACCTGATCCTGGCCCTAACTGGTTTGGCTCAATGGATAGAGCGTCGGCCTGCAGACTCAAGGGTCGCAGGTTTGATTCCAGTCAAGGGCATGTACCTTGGTTGCGAGCACATCCCCAGTGAGGGGTATGCAGGAGGCAGCTGATCGATGTTTCTCTCTCATCGATGTTTCTGACTCTCTATTCCTCTCCCTTCCTCTCTGTAAAAAATCAATAAAATATATATATATTTAAAAATCTGATCCTGTTCAAAATTCCCAAGTGACACCCTAAAACCTACAGCACTACAATATACCCAAGAATCACCTAAGGTATCTGTTTAACATGCAGATAATGGCAACCTACTTCATCTGAATTTCCCAAAGTGGGCCTAGGAATCTGCTATTAAAAACATTTTCCCACTCTAGCCATTGTGGCTCAGCTGGTTGTGGGCTCGATCCCCAGTAGAGAGCCTACGACCGATGTTTCTCTCTCTTCCTCTCTCTCTAAAATCAATAAAAACATATTTAAAAAAAAAAAAAAAAACATTTTCCCCACGGAATTCTGACACTAATAGTTCTTGGACCGTAGAAACACTGATCTACAGGATAAAACCCAGAAGACCTTGACATCAAATCCTCCCCCTCTGACAGTGCCCGCCTCCCTCTCCAGTCTCACCTCCTGCCTCTCCACCATTCTGCCTAAACATCTAACCTCTCTTGTGGTTCCCAGAAAACAACTCTCAGGCCTCTAGCCCTTTGCACTCACTCCACTGCTGTCTTGTTCTGCGAAGCCTTTTCTCCCCTCTTTACCTGGCATTACTGGGGCCTGCTCAGTCTTCATCTTTCTAGGCTGAGCTCTGTGTTCCTCTCCTTCCCTTCTCTGAAGCCTTTCTCAGCTCCGTCCCCCACTCCCAGGAGCTGCTTCTTTCTCCTCTCCCACAGCAGCCTGAACTTACCTAACTTAACTTATTAACTATTTATAGCTAGCTATTTACTTGTCTATATGCCACCAAACTAGGGCCCTTGAAGGCAGGATTCTTGCCTACCTTAACTTTCGCCGCCCCAATGCACTGCCTGCCAGACTGAACCCTCAATAAATGCTTATGGAATAAAAATTTAAAAGTTAAACTGTATGAACCAGTAAAGGTGAAGACCAGATTCTAGTTCTTTAGCATTACCGTTGAGATGCAGTCTCTCTTCACAACCTTAATTGTAATAATTAATTCACAATAGTCACGACTCCTATAATCACGCTTTATCATTGACAGCCAATTAACTACAATAGCAGAACCAACTCATCACATTTTATTCCTAAGACTAAACAGGGTATTTCACAGAACAGCACTTCCTCTGAAGCAAGATGATACAATGTGAAGGCAAACAAACGATACACTGTGAAACTAGCTGTTACACTATCAATTAAAACCACGGCTTCCCTCGGTCAGATCAGGTAAATCACGATACAAGTTTCTCCCTTAGATAAATGGGAAAATCCTTCAAGTGCAATACCTGTCTAAAGAATAGGCGGAGGAGAATGATTAGCATGGTGAGGGTAAAATCCCTCAACATAACTGTCTGAAGGAACACTTGTATGTAACAGAGAAGAATGATGGTTAAACCCATCACACGCAGTCAGACAAGAGCAGAGCAAGGACGATTGGCAAGGCACAGAAACTCGCAGGGCAGGAACCCTGGAGGCTGAGCAAGGGGCCAACGGGGAAAACAAGAGCCCCCGCCCCAGGGCGACCTTTCTTCCCCGAGTGCATCACTCGCTGGTCATGCGGTTTGGGCCCTGACTTTTCCTCCATAAAGAAACGTCTAGGCTTCAGTTGTATTTCTGCTCCAGAAAAGCAGCAAAACCAGACAAGTGGCACAATGGCTGCCTCAGGATCAGGCGTACTAATGACCCCCTGGCCTGGTGATGACCAATCAGTGGAGACCATGACCCTGACACTGCACACTTGGAAAGCTGATGAATATTCTATTGAGACCCTCCTCTGACACCTCCCCTAAGATTTCCACCTTCGAGAGAAAGATAAATGAGCTCAAGATGAAGGACCCTGGGAGCGGGTCCTTCTTCCCTCTGAGGGACCCCACAAGACTTGCAACCAGGGGAGCAATGGGCAGAGGCAGCTCATCCCAGGCTAACCCCCTGAACCTGTCTCCAAGGCACCCTATTCTCTGACTGTTCAGTGAGCCAAAGCAGCCCCTGGGCTTCCCGTTACTTTTCTCCAGGGTGGGGCCCATCAGACCCCTGGGTCCTGGGGCCACGTAAGGCTCTCGAAATCATTGGGTCTGGCCCTGCCAAGGCATTGGGGGTGAGTTGATGGAATGTCTGACCAAATAGAGCAGGCTAACTTTTAGGCTGATAATTCTGTATGGCCCATGAATGATGTTATAAGTATCCAAATGGCCCTTGAAAAAAAAAAAAGGTTCTCCACCCGCTATGCCCTTCCTTGTTTCACTGCCCTAAGTATATTTTTGCTGCAGCCAGTAAATTCTGGCTTGCTTTGCTGCATTTTGTCTCTTGACTGAAATCTTTCCTTGAAGAAGACGAGAACTGAGGTCTCGTCGTCACCCCAGGAACACCCTGACATTCACACATTCAAAATACAAAGGCTTCCTTCCGATATCCAGGAGACGCACAGCTCCCTTCTCCCGCCTTCCACAATGGCTTCTATTCTCTTACACTTCCATTCCTTCCATAAATATGTTGAGAGCCCATTCTGTTCATGTGCTAGACCTTGGCCATGTTGAAGGAGGCAGCCAAAGGCCCTGCCCTGCCAGAGCGCATATCCTAAAAGAGAAGGCAGACACTGATTATTTCACTGCTTAATAAAGCTGTGGTAGTACAACAGAGAACACAGTGTTAAGAGAGTATCTAACACAGAATCCATCCATACTTCCTTCCGTACTGAAAATGAATTGTCTTACAGTCCCCAATTCCAGAAACCTAATGACCACTCAGCGAGTGCACACCTTTCAGCAGTTATTCTGAATAACTGCCAGGTTTCCAGCTGTCGCTCTCAGATGTGCCTCCAGGGAAGATATATTAAACTAGTTTAAAAGTAATTTTTCCACCAGCTGCTTTTATAGTATCAATCTTTCTCTACATCTCTTTGCTCTAATATACTGGGTCACATCAGGGAATAAAATCTCTTTTGAGTATTTTAAGTCTTGACCCATTTATGGGTAAAGCAGTTTTCATTCAGCAAGCACTTATAAATGACTTACTATCAAAGACCACACAATGGGAATGTGTGATCTTCAGGAAGAAAAGGTCTTTAGGTGTGACGCACAATCCAGTAATGATCACACAGATTTCTCCTTTGGACACCCTTGGATTCATACTTTTTAAAATGAACACAGTACTACCCTACCTGGTTTGGCTCAGTTGATAGAGCGTTGGCCTGTGGACTGAAGGGTCCCAGGTTCGATTCTGGTCAAGAGCATATGTCCAGGTTGCCAGCTCAATCCCCAGTAGGGGACCTGCAGGAGGCAGCCAATCAGTAATTCTCTCTCATCACTGACGCTTCTATCTCTCTCTTCCTAACTCCCTTCCTCTCTGAAATCAATAAAAATATACTTAGAAATAAAATGAAATGAACACAGTGCTGAGTAAAGAACCCTCCACTAGAAGAAATAAATTTACGTCCTCCCCCTTTTTATAAAAGACGCCTCATTATAACTAAAACATTAGCAAACTGCATTTTAGTAAACACTGATGCTTGCTTAATTGACCTTTGTTTTCTAGGATGATAGGAAATCTGCTGTCAGACACAGGAAGTGAGTCGGATAAGGGAAGGGGGGAAGAGGAACAGAAGAGCAAACTAAAATTTTCTGTAAACGAGGACCCTTACTTAGTGGAAAATATCAATCTAGAGATGACTGCTTACAAGAAGAAAAAAAAAGAATCCCTATTACAGACATTGCTGCAAATGAAACAGCTCTTCCATGGGCACTTACCCAGAAAGACAGATGCTAGTAAAGAAAAAGTTTTATATGTCAATATCTACAATGAAAAGTAGATAACAGAAAGGGAGTAGGCTTAAAGGAAGCAGGAGGTTATCTGGGTTAATAACACCCATTAATGAAAACTGGAAAGCCCAGGCCTGCGTTACCAAGGCTCTGGGACTTCTTTTTACATAAAATTTTCAGACAAGTCAGCAGCACTGCAGCTCAAAACAGTACAGCCCAATAGTGCATGAAGGCCGAGGAAAATACCACGTGACCTTCTGAGCCCCCTTACAGTTTTCCCAATTCCAGTTAGACACAATCCACTATGACTCCTCCAGGGATCCATTCATTCCACAAATGTTTACTGGGTGCCTAGTACGCCCAGTGGCACAGTGCCCAGGTCATGGCGGTCCATAAGACAAGTCTAACTACTTGGGCATCACGACCTAATGGGGAGATACACTGAAGAGCTAATTCCATAAAGAAGCTGAGGGTAAAGAGCTAATTCCATAAAGAAGCCGAGGGTACTAAACACAGTTAAGGGGAAAGCAATAATTAGGGAGTGCTTTTCTGAAGAATTAACATTTAAGATATGAAGATGAACATAAATAGGGAAGGGAAGCTACATTCCTGGCAGACGTAACGTTAAAGATCTGGAATAAAGGTGTGGGGGGTGGGGGGCATGAGAAGGCAGGGAGGTCCTACGAAGGCTGGGAGGGGCAATGAGTGGCATGATATAGAGCTGGACATAGACTATTTGGAACCATGGAGATCATGTTATGGATTTTTGGACTTCATTCCAAGAGCAATGGAAAGACGGAGGAGGGTTGTAAACAAAGAAATGCTGTGACTAGATCCCTTTTTTATATAAAGATCTCTATGAAACATAGAAAAAGGGCCCTGGCCGGTTTGGCTCAATGGATAGGGGGTCGGCCTGCGGACTCAAGGGTCCCAGTTTCGATTCCGGTCGAGGGCATGTACCTTGGTTGCGGGCGCATCCCCCGTGGGGAGCGTGCAGAAGCCAGCTGATCAATGTCTCTCTCTCATCGATGTTTCTAACTCTCTATCCTTCTCCCTTCCTCTCTCTGAAAAATCAATAAAATATATTTTTTTTAAAAAAGAAAAAGGATTGGAAGGATAAAAGTGAATATAGATGGGCAAGAAAATAAAGTAGTATTGGATTATAACCCAAAGTATAAAATAAATACCCATGAACTCACACTAATATAAAGGATTGAATAAATAAATATGCATTGGGAAGACAAATCGTCCATGCACAATTCCAAACAAATTTTTCTCTGCCCTCAAGGGGTAGAACATAGCTCTCCATTCCTGGAGATTGTGGGCTGTGCATAGTAACTCTCTTCCAAAGACAGTAACTTTAGGAGGAGAAACCTAACAAACACTACCTAAGCCAGGTGATCAATGTCAGTAGCAAAGGGGATAAGTCATGCTGATAGCATGTACTTATTTATTTTAGAGAGAGGGAAGGAGGGAGGGAGAGAGGAAGGAGAGAGAGGGAGGGAGGGACACAGATTTGTTGTTCCACTTATTTAGGCATTTGCTGGTTGACTCTTAAGAGTTTGTGCCCTGACCAGGGACTGAACCCACAACCTTGGCATATCTGGACGACACTCTAAATGAACCATCCAGCCAGGGCCAACAGCATATCCTCTTCATCCGATACAATAAGCTGTCCTCCCAAAAACCCATAATCCTCCTCTAATCATGAGAAAAACACCAGGCAAGTCCCAACTGAGGGACATTCTACAAAACACCCGAGCAGAGCTTCTCAAAACTATCACGATTATGAAAAACAAAAGTCTGAGAAATTGTGTATAGCCGAGAGGAGCCTAAGGAGGCACGATGCCTTAACGCAATGTGGTGTCCTGGATGAGATCCTGGAACAAAAAAAAAGTGCATTAGGTGAAAACACTAAGGAAATCTGAATAAAGTGTGGACTTCAGTTAATTATGTATAAATACTGGTTCATTCATTGTGACAAATGGTACCCTACCAATGTAAACTGCTAGTAATAAGGAAAGCTGGGTGTAGACTATATGGGAACTCTGTTCTATCTTCACAATTTTTCTGAAAAATATATAGTAAACTATTCTAAAATAAAAACATTACTAAAAAATAAAGAAACACACACATTACTTAAAGTGTTTGTTGGGAGTGTGGTAATGGAACTAGTCTTCCAGTTTAGGCTAAAAAATGACAGAGCATCTGGTGATTCACTGGCTGGTGGGTGGGGTAGCGGGATCAGGATGAAAGGTTGCTGCCAGATTTCAAGCCTGGACAACAGGAGGGAGAGGGGAGCTATTCACTGGTGAAGGAGCAATGACCATGAACCAGATGTGGAGGGAAAGGTGAGCATTTGCTCGAGGCTCATTATGTGCCAGGAGCTTTGCAAATTCTTATAACCACTTGGCACGATGGACACATTATTTGGCCCAAAGCCAAATAAACGAATTACCGTATATTTGGGTATCGGGTTTGGTTACAAGTACTCCAAAGCCTGCGCTCTTTGCACACAGTTCCTTCCTGTGTGCGTGTACTCCATCCGCAGCCCAGGCGCCACCGGCCTCCGCAGTCACTCCCTCCCCGGGCCTATCTGCCAAAGGATCATCTCCATCTCTTAAGTTGTATCCAAGAAAAGGCGGGTAGGAACGTCATTCAGATGAAGACAATTAAGACACCCCCCGGCCCCCCCCCCCCAGCCCGCAGACGGCATCACTGCTCCAAGGGGCTAAGAAATAATAACGATGAAGTAAAGAAACGAAGGGAATTCCCTGGTTCTCCTCTAGCCCAGCGGTCTCCGAAGGCAAAGGCGATCCCGGGAGGGTGCCGAGTCGGGACGGCGAGCGTAGGGTGGTCCCACGCACCCCGATCCCCGAAGCCCCAGGACTCCACGGGACCCCCGGAGAAACGCCCGCCAGCCCGCCCTGGGCCACGCGGCACAAGGTGACACGGACCGTGCCGAGCCTCCGCCGCCCGGGAGAGGCCGGGACCAGGAGGAACAGGGTGCCCGCGGGGCCCGCGCTACCTTGTACTTATCAAAGCCAGCCAGCTGCTCCGAGCTCACGTATTCGTAACCAGCCATGGCGACCCGAACACGGGGCGGCCACTCGCGCTGCGGCAGCGACTCTCCACTAGGCAGTGCGACAGCACCAGCCCCGGCTAGGCAGGGATGGGGAGAGCTGGGCTGGTAATGCTGGTCAAGGAGCCGAGCTCCGCCCACCACGCATGCGTATCCGCCTCGGCCACTCTGCCGCCTCCCGGCGCGCAAGCGCAGTCCTCACGTCTCCCCGCCCACCGAGGGAAGATTGCTAGCCGGCTCACGCGGCCCGCCTCTCGCACCGTGGAGGTCCAATCGGCGTGAAGAGAGTAACGCTAAGTCCCGCCTACCAGATCTCCTCATCGCTTCATTCGCTAGCGTCAAAATTGGTGAGCTGCGTAGAGGAGAGGGGAGGTGAAAGGTCACTTCCCAAGGGGCTTTGCCCCTCGCCCCGGGTGGAGGGTGGCGGTCGCGGCGGGCTGGCGTGCGTGAAGGGTTGGGCTGCCCTGTTAACCTTGCGGATAGAGTGAGTGCCTGCGAGCTGGTTCAGCCGTATCTCAGGGGAAATCGTTTTGCAGAAGCAAAAGCAGAAAAAGGATGGTGCCTGGCGCGCTTCCAGCTCCTGGCATATGGGAGAGCGGGAGGGGGACTGGGGGCGGCGGGAGAAAGGGGGTGACTTGACGCGGAGAAGCTGGTGACAGGCCTCTTGCCGTCGGGAAAGGGGCGTGAAAGCACAGAAGACAAAGCCCGCAGGTCAGCGCAGTGACCCTTGGACGCCTCGCCACTCTGCTCTCCCAGAGTGCTCCACGTCAGGAAAGGTGATGTCTCCCGGCCGGGAAGAGCGCGCTGCCCCGGGGTCTCCGGGGCTCCTTACGTACGCTTGCAAGAAGGGTGTTGGCATAACTGGGGCCGGTTAATTATAGGAAGAAAACCAGATCGATGGCTAGTGCACCAACCTAATAACATTGAGGAATAGTAATAAAGTCAACATTCAGATGCCCTAACCCAGGGTTATGACAGGTATCTATCCCCCACTTTTCACAAGTTCACATGAGTACATGTTGCTTTTCGGAAAGCCCTGCATTCGTCCAGCAGGTCCTCAAATAATAACGTCTTCATTCCTTGTGCTTAGTTATAACTGGACAAAAAAGGGGCCCCATACTAAACTTGACAGGCCCAGGGGGCCTTACAAACTCGGATGAGGAAGGAACCCCACATAGATTTGGCTAACAGCAGGGCATGGCAGGTGGTCACATCGGAGGCCTGTAGCTTCCTTGACAAAGGTCAACCTTAAGCGAACCTGTCTACGGTCCTTTTTGCATCTAAGATAACATACCTTTGAAATATCTGACTTCTCCTTTTCCAGACCTTTCAAAGCACACCCAACTGCACCAGAGCAAGAGGTCACAGAACCCCTCCTTGTTGTCCCCGAATGCCATCTCCATACGCGGGTGAGTGGTAATTATTAACTATCCTGTACCCATCGATGTAAAAGACGTGTGTGTGTCTCTCCATGTTACTTTTTATCCAATCCCAGAGATTTCCCCACTTTCTCCCATCCCCTCAATCTAACAAAAATGGATTTCATGTAACCATCCTTACACCTCCTCCTTTGATACTAATGTATAAAATAGACTGCAAACCTGCCATTGTCCAGAGCATTTTCTCAATCCATTGAGATTTTGCTTCCTGGCAATTGTCATCCGTTTGGCTGAAATAAACTCATAAAAGTTCTCTAATAAGATTTGGACATTTCTTATTTCTACATACTAGTCTTGATGAGATATCGTGGGAACTTAACTCTCGTTTACGTCGATTAGTCTATAGTAAAATTATATTTTAGTTTTACATGTTATTTGGTATGATTGGGTTATTTCAGGAATTGGAGAATGCTCGAGAATTTTTCCATCTAGATTCATGGTGATTGATTTTGGCTTTACACCATTTTATCTTATGAAAGTTTTCATAGGAGTGCTATACTTTCGGGTAACGGGAAAACCTGTAATCCCGCAACTCAGAGTGGTCAACCAACAGGAGAGGAGGTCTTTAATATTGAAAGCCACTGTCTAAGGGAGCCTCTAGGTCTCTCTGGGCTTCTGAGAGATCTCTTGTGTTCCTTTCATTCATTCAACAGATACCTTTTGGGGGCTCAAATATATGCCAAATATATTATTATTTCTGCATGTCTTATCTTCCCTTCCAAAGTATAAGATTCTTACAAAGTAAGAGATATGATACCTGATGTAAACGTCAGCAAGTTACTCATATGGGATTTCTCTTTCTGGTTTGACATGAGAATAGGAATAGGAAAGGTGAAGGAAGCATTTGAGAAGTGATCCCTGAGGTAGCCACCCACAGGTCCCCTCTCGAAAACAGTAGGCAGGTAATCAGCAGAAAGTGAAATTCAAAATAAAGAATGGAAGGCATGAAGATGGACTGTACAGCCCACATTGCTACAGAGGAATAGGGCTTGCAAATAAGAATAAAGGTAAAAGCCAAAGAAGAATAAAGTAGGATAAAGCACATTTTACAGGTAATTTTTATTTTTTTCACTTTTACTTTTATTTTATTTTTTTAATCCTCACTCGAGGATATTTTTCCATTGATTTTTAGGGAGAGTAAAAGAGGGGAAGACAGAGAGAAATATCAATGTGAAAGAAACACATTGATTGGTTGCCTCCTACATATGCCCTGACCAGGGCCTGTGCTGGAGTGGAGCCTGCAACCAAGGTATGTGCCCTGCTCAGAATCGAACCTGGGACCCTTTGGTCCACAGGCCGACGCTCTATCCACTGAACCTAATTAGCTAAAAGACAGGCAATTTTGTATAAGTGCTTTAAATTTTATATGTGCTAGAAGTAAAAAGTTTTCTTTTAGAAATGAAGGCCTAAATGTACATTAGAAGGAATAATTATCTCATAAAAGAAGACGCCTTTGTGGCTGGGATCCCTGACTGACAGCCACACCAGTGCTGCCACTGCCCCAGTTCTGAGGAGGAATTGCTCACAAAAGGTGACCAAAAAGACAGGAAGAGCTGAAAGAGAATGACGGGAACTACATGAGACCCTGTAGGACAGACCATGGAATCTGACAGAGATGTTCCCAGAAAGAGCCGTGTTCAAGGCCAGGGCTACTTTTGACCTTTCCCTCTTTGTGGCTTAAAAAATGCACAGCCTGTGTGGTTCAGTGGTTGAGCGTTGACCTATGAACCTGTAAGTCACGGTTTGATTCCCGATCAGGGCAGATGGCCGGGTTACAGGCTCAATCCCCAATGTGGGGCATGCAGGAGTCAGCCGATCAATGATTCTCTCTCATCATTGTTGTTTCTCTCTCTCTTGCCCCCTCCTTTCCTCTCTGAAATCAATAAAAATATATTTTTTTAAATGCACAGCTTTCAGAAGACCCCCCATCAGTCTCTCATTACAGGGTAGGAACTATTGCCTTGGGAGAGACATACCCCGGCCATTAACAATGGTTTGGTTTTTGTTTTAATGGAGATATTGGGGAGGGACATGTGCCCGATGTGAAACCAAGCAAGTGCATTACAGCTATAGGGTAAAGCAGCCACAGTGAATTCCTGTGTGTGTTGGAGAGGATGAGGGGCCCAGAGCAGTGTCAGCCACAGGGTGGGACCAAGGAACAGGCCAGGAGCTCATTTCCTCTGTGCATTTGGCGGTTGGACCTGTGTATGTGTGCTGAAAATGACTAAATAAAAGTAATAGAAAAAGAATCAGCATTCGCTTTTTTGTTTTTAAATATTACAATGATTCAAACTAGAAGAAAAGATATCTGTGAACAATATAATATTACATATTATAATATAATAGACATATTGTATATTGTATCCAGAAAGTTATCTTTTAGCAGAAAAAAACATAAGGATGAATCAATACTCTCCTAACAGTCAACACCAAGAAAGGTTCTCTGTTCCCCGCTATCATCATCATTATCCACTTTAACTATAATATATAGAAAGTAATATACTTGTATCCATAAAGCACCACCAGGAATTAACAATGTTATCCTTTTGCCATTGTGCTTCAGAGTTTTGTTCTAATGCGTCAGCTAAAGCTCCATCTCTTCACCTTCCTTTCCCTTTTGTCCCCCAAATTAACACTATCTTGAAGTTGTTGTTTATTGTTCTTACCATATTTTTTACTTTTATTACATATGTTCATATCCAGATGCAATATAGTATTAGTTTGTGTGTGTGCGCGCGCGTCGTGTACTTAAATAGTATCCTACTGTTCCTAAACTCTTGCAACATTTTTTACAGTTAACATTGTTTTAGGTTGATCCATGTTGATACATATAGGTCTAGTTCATTCATTTTAATTTCTTGATGGTTTTAAAGTATGGTAGTATATTGTAAAACTATCTACAGTGTGTTATCCATTCTACTACTGATGGACAGTAAGGTCATTTCCAATTCTTGGACCACTCTTTAATAAATTTCCTTTCTAAAAATGTTTTTAAATTCACAGACTCTCAAGAAAAACCAATCTGAGGAACCACATTCAAGGAAAAAACCAACTTTCTTGTATGTTTCTTTTGTGTGCGTGAGAGCAGCATGAAAAGTTGTGCTCATTTCATTTTTAAAAATAAGAACAAGGAACATAACACCTTTTAAGTAAACTGTCAAAGGAAAGTATGTATATAATTTGGTTTGTTTTATGGCCAGAAAGGGAGCTAGCCATACATTTCTCAGTTACACATTTCTCAGTTGTTTTCACTTTTTTTCAACAAGCCTGCATTGCTGTGATAACTTAAAATCAAAGCCATTTTTATTTTTTATGTTGTTTATTTGCTTGATTTTATAGTTTTAATGTACTTATTCTGTTGTTGCCCAGATTCACTGGAATCTTAATTGAATGCAAACTCCTATTTGGGCAGATTTATTCTTTAGTTCTGAAATAAAGGTCCAAACTAATTCTATCCCAGAGTTAAAGAGAGAGGATGGTATCCACCCTCATTTTTATTATGTGATCCGTTCACTTCCTGTTGGCAATTGTAACCCATCAAATGGCTTCTAGCTATCTCATTACAACAGCTGGATTTGAGGAGGCTGGATTTTATCCTGTAAAGGATATTTTAAAAAGGAATAACATGAGTGTCCTATGAATACTTGAAAATATTCTTAGCTCTTCTGTAATGCATTTAGAGAAGTGTTTTCAAAAGCATGTACTAACTAATGATGATTATAAGAATGCTACCCATTTGGGATAAAAGAACAGTGTTTTAGCCGGGCCGGCGTGGCTCAGTGGTTGAGCCTTGACCTATGAACAAGGAGTGCATGATGTGATTCCGGTTAGGGCACGTCCCCCGGGTGGTGACTTGATCCCCAGTAAGGAACATACTTCCTCAGCTGATGGATGATTCTCGTCATTGATGTTTGTTTCTCTCTCTTCCTCTCTGAAATCAATAAAAAATATTTAAAACGTTTTGTATGAAAAATCAGAAAACCACATTAATGATCAGAAACAATTGTTTAGCTCTCAGCAAATGTCATCTTTAATGTCAACAGCTCACAACTTATTATCAGGTGGGGACGTCTGAAATATCTAATCGTAGGAATAGTTTCCAAAGTTCCTCTTTGGGGGGTGTCCGTGTCGTCAAGCACTATACCAGGAACACATCTCCTAGAGCCCATATCTTAGGTTGCCGAGGGGGCCACAAGCCCTAACCACTCTTCTGATTCTTAAGCGCTTTTGTTTAAGGCGAGTCCAGAAGGGAGACCATTCCTTTTTTCAAGATAAAAGCTGAATCCATGTTAAAAGAATATGACCAGCAAAAATAGGTTAATTTGTAGCAGTCATTGCCTTTGGCAGAAACATATCAGTTCATAATATCCTTTGGATCAGGATTCACATGGTTTCATGAAAGTTCATTCCAATATCTGCATATTTTCCAAAGGCCCAGCGATTGGCCTTGGGTTTCTACAGCTGAAGGGTTTCATCATTGTTTCTGCTTGGACTTTGAAATGGAATATCCACTGTTGGCCAAGAATTAACTCAAGCATTGCCATATTTCACAGATAAGTTTCTAGGTGAAAAAGACTATGAAATGCTGGCTAATGGTTAAGGACATTGCCACAGACTATACAAGGGTCAGGACAGCCCTCATAAGCTTTCGTTCTAGCGTGATGAAGCCAAAATAGAATGTCACCATGTTCCTGAGTTTACAGAACACAGACGTTCTGTTGTCATTTCGCTGAATAGGCAGCACCATTTGATAAAGACGTCTTCATCTGCTCATCCATGGCAGAAAGAATACTGTGCATGCTGCTTTGACTAGAGTATTGTTTCAGGTAAACTTGAGTAAATGGAGGGAAGAGTTCAGGAAAACGAGCCCATAGAGTCTTATGAACTCTCCAGATCATCTCCCAGTTGTACTTGCATGGATCTGACCCTAAATACTAGTAGCATACCATGGACTTAGAACTGCTCTAAGAAATAGATCATCACCCAGCTCCCGGATGGCCACTGGGTGGTACATACATGCAGCAAATCTGAATAGCACTGCAAAGACTTTGAAGAGGGAACTGATGTTGAAAACAATCCACAGTAGGTTGGTCAGAACTTGTGACCTGAACCAAAACAAGTTAATTGCCTCCTAACACAAAAGTAATCAACATTTTCCATAAGGTTTAAACACTATCCATGGTCTCATATGTCTAAGATACAATCCAAAATTACTTTGCATATGAAGAATCAGGAAATCTCAACTTACATGTGAAAAAAATAAGTCAACAAACACCAATGCCCAAATGCCACAGATGTTGGACGTTATCAGAAAAAGACATTAAAGCAACTATTCTAAAAATGTCATCGGTAAGTATGAACACCCTTGAGATTAATGAAAAGTTACACGGATGAAATAGAAAATATAAAGAACTGAATGGAAATATTCAAACTGAAAAATATAATAACCCAACATTTTTAGACTCCTGCATGGGCTCTGAATTAATTTTCTATTGCTGCTGTAACAAATTACTACAAATATTATGGTTTAACACAAAACAAATGTAGCATTTTACTGTTCCAGGGTCAGAAGTCTGAAATAAAACTTACAGAGTTAAAGTCAAGATGTCAGTGGCATTGCATTTTTCTTGAGATTCCAGGGAAGAATCCATCTTGCCTTTTCCAGCTTCTGTATTCCTTTGCTCATGGTCCCTTCCTCCATCCTCAGAGTCCATCACTCCAAGTTCTGTTGTGGATCTCCATTTTTTGTCTCTCAGTCCTGTCTCCCTTTAATAAGGACCTTGTGATGATATTGGGTCCACTATGATCCAGGATCATTTCCCATCTCACACCCTTAACTGAACATCTGCTATTGACAACAGGGAGAAAAAGGATTAAAAAGCTGAACAAAGTCATGGTGGGGTGTCTATGGGAAAATGTCAAAAAGCCTAAAATTTGTGTCATTTGAGACCAAGAAAGAGAAGAGAAGGAATATATGGTGCAGGAGAAAATATTTGAAAAAATAATGGCTGAAATGCTCAAATTTGATAGAAAGCATAAACCTGTAGAAAAAGCTCAGTGAATCCAAAACAAGATGAGTCTAAAGCCCAGCTTAGACGTAACTGCTAAAGACTAAAGATTAAAAAGAAAAAATCTTGAAAGCAGCCAAGAAGAAATAATACATTATTTACAGGGAGGAAATGAATCAAATGACTGTAGGTTTTGCATCAAAAACCATGAAAGCCAGACAGACAACATGTGCTGGAGTGAAACAGATTTTCAGACCTGTGCGTCACAGGTGCACACCCCCTGTTCACTCCCGGGGCTCGGAGGTCTCTCCGGATGGTAAAATTACAATCCCTGCCTTCCCACCCAGGACTGGACTTACCAAGACTGATCACACCCTAGCCGGTTTGGCTCAGTGGGTAGAGCGTCAGCCTGTGGCCTGAAGGGCCGTGGGTTTAATTCTGGTCAAGGACACATCAGTGTTTCTCTGTTTCTCCCCCTCCCTTCTACTCTATAAAATTCAATGGAAAAATATCCTCAGATGAGGATTAACAAAATAATAAAATAAGACTGATCTTACCTGAGAAAGAAACGAAGAAGAGGAAGAGGAGCCAGAAACCTAGAAGAGAAACCAAAAGGTGTGGCCATGGGGTTCTCTCAGGAGGAGTGGGAATACCTGGACCTGCTCAGAGAACCTTGTCCAGGGACATGATGTTGGAGAACTACAGGAACCTTGTCTCCTTGCGTAACTTCCTTCCAGAAATCGCAGGGACTCATCATCTTGCACTCATGGTCACCCTTCATTACTGTATTCTTGAGCGTTTCATTGCACCTGCACATGTATAGACAGAGTGAATTCATTCATTCATTCTCCTCAGGATGGTCATTTCCAGAACCATGCTTTTGATGCCTCATAAGAACATTTTTTTATACATGTTTCATGGAATATGTATGTAGCACTCTCTTGAGTATATGCCTACAAGGATAGAAATCCAAGGATATTAAATTTGATGAATTTCAGGGGAAATCCTATATAATAAAAGCCTAATATGCTAAGTGTCTGGTTGGCCTGTCAGCCATTTAATCAAAGCAGAATATGCTAATGATATGCCAAGGCCTCTCCACCGCTCACTATGATGTGCACTGACCACCAGGGGGCAGACGCTCCGACTGGTAGGTTAGCTTGCTGCTAGGGTCTGGCCAACTGAGCAAGATGGGCTGGACGTGCCCTGGAGCTCTCCTGCGATCCCTCCCCAGCTGGCCAACCTCCAGCATCCCTCCCCAGCCCCGAATGTGCACTGGTGGGGTCCCTCAGCCTGGCCTGCACCCTCCCACCATCTGGGACTCCTCAGGGGATGTTGGAAGCCGGTTTCAGCCCAGTCCCACTGGTGCACGAATTTGTGCACCGGGTGTCTAGTATTATAATAAAGTTAGACCTATATTCCTTCAAAAAAAAAAGAAAAAAGGGAAGAATGGAAACCATGAATGTGAGAAGGAAGTGAAACATTTGCAAAGTACTACAAAGGCTATCTAATTTAACTCCTTCATTTTATTGACATGAAAACTGAAGTCTAGGAAGATGAAGTGGTTGTCTTGAATTACATGAGGCCCTTTAATCCTGTATCTTAAAGAATGACCACTTTTCCACCATCACAGCTTCCTTGGCTTTTCTGAGCATGTGTCAGCACACATTCCTTTAGCGGCAAGTAACAGAAACATGGTCTCACTCTCAAGCAAGAAGAAATAATGAAAAGAAGTTGGTCTCTCTGATGGAATTCAAGATCAGGAGTGCGAATGAGCATCGGGAATAAAATAAAGTTAAAACAAGGAACTCCCTTCATGTTTGTTTCTGTTTCTGTCTACACTTTAGCTTCACTTTTCCTTTGAGCTCAGACCGTTTCTCCATCCTCATGACAGAAAACCAGGAGCTGCTGAGTTTTACACGTTTCGGGTCCAAGTTCAGGCTCACTACATCCCAGTTACAAAATCGTTGCAGTCGGGGGGCTGGGTAACCTGTATAAAATGATTTCCACAGTAAACTGTAATTACGGGTAAAGGACAGTTTCTAGGAAGTGAGTCGGAATACAGGGGGGGTGGGGAGGAGCAGTGGAACACAGCAGAACCAGCAGGTTTCCAGGACACAGAACCTACTATTTTTGGCCTTTGACACATACTTTCGTAGGGCTTCTAACAAGGTGTTCAGAAATATTTTCTAGGTTTACTAATTTTATGAAATTTATCTATTTATATATTTTGTCATTAAATGATGTTTTTTTCAGCTTTCTCACTAGAATATTAAATTTTGTTGTAATCACTACTGCATAATGTTAGCTAGCAATGATTATTCCTCCCCCCGCACCCCCATGTCTACAGAGGGAGAGAACTTCTACTCCCCAGAGCAGTATAGTCCCTATTCCCTCTCCCTTTCCCCCAAGCACAATGTGACTTATCTGGCTGGGAAGACGTGGAGAAGGAACTCTGGTGCTCCCTCTTTTGAAGGGGCCAATCCTCCAGGCTCACTGTCAGCTCTCCCTTCCCCAAAAGGGAGGTCTGGAGAGGGCCAGCTATGTCAGTGTCTGAGTAAGTAAATTCAGTTCAGGGTGGACGCCTGGGAGGTGCATCTGGCTGAGATATAAACCGCCTTCTCCTATCCAGCTTTCCAGTAACGAAGCTGATTTTGATCTCCAGCTGGCTGACTCCAGCTTTTCCATTAGTTACCCTTTCTCAAACCTGAGCCTGTAGTTCTTTGCTCATAGAAAAAAAAAAAAAATCAGTCTTCTTTCATGGAGTAATATTACCATTTTGTAGTCTTTTGTGACTTGTATAAGCGATCTCACATTCTTCATACTCAAAGCAGTCACTTTGTCATATATTTCCAGGATTTTATTTCATGCTTAGCTAAGTCACCTGACACCTCCAAAATTATAAAATTATTTTAATAGATGGGTCTACATAGATAGAGGATTTTGCTTAACAGATACGTAAGCTTATTAAGATTTTGATAGCCTGAATTATACATTAAAATTAGATAGGCCCTTGTTTTAGAGGTTTGAAATTATTTTACCTAGAAGAAAAAATTCTAGTTCTATTCTAATGCCCTGGTCTTCCCCACATGTTGTAGGAATCAAAGATAGCATCAGAAATTCCATGAGTTTCTTCAACTTCTCTAAGCTGTGCTTTGGGGGAAATATTTTAACATAAATGCTGAGTCAGGGTTTTCTGTACTATTGGGGACAGCAAGTATGGGATCTCATTCTAGGATCCAGAGTTAGATGCTGAAGTCATATGAGATCAGAAATTCTTACTACTCTATCTGAATCATTTTATACCACTTCTTTAAGTTTCTTTTGTTTTTTGAGTTTGTGTTTTTTTTTTGAGAGTAGATTTATTAAAACGGGACAATAAAATAAGAGAGGGTTTAGGGTAGAAGAAGCAACAGAAGTGCTGAGGTGGGGCTGCTTTGGCTCCCTGGAAAGTCAGAGAAAAGGCCTTGGTGACAGGTTCATGGGTTTAGCTGCTGCTGCCCATCGCTCTCCTGGTTGCAAGTCCGGTGGGAACCCTTAGAGTTGAGGAGCTGCACAGAGGGAAGAAAGGCATGTGCATGCTCTTGAGAGGCAGAGCACTTTAAATTCTTGATGTCATAAGTGTCATTATTTTTTATGAAGAGATATATAGCACCTGGCTTAATGTTAAAGTGCCTCTTATTGTCACATATTTCACAAATTACGCATTTCATGGCATCAATTTTTTTTTTCTTTTTCTCTTTTTGGCATCAAACACTTTTAAACAAGTGCTTTCTATATTAGAACTTTCTCCCCCAGGGATTAGCTAATTATCTGTTACTGTAAGTGGGTAAACAGCTGTGTACTTTCTGTTCCTCTGCGCACTGTCAAAATACCATATTTCATAACTGTCATGATCTCTGGGCCCAAATCATATTTTGGCAAATGCACCAAAATACATCGAGTCATGGGGTCAGTAGTGTGTGTTTAGTGACAGGTGTGTGAGAGTTCTCTCTCATAGCTTCCTCTTTTTTTTAAATTAATCTGTATTGTTGAGATTGTTACAGAAGTCCCTCTTTTTTCATCCTATAGCTCCCCTCCATCCAGTTCCCACCCCACCTCATGCCCTTGCCACCCTGTTGTCTGTGTCCATAGGTAATGCACACATGCATATAAGACCTTTAATCTCTTCCCACACTCCCTTCCCTCTGAGAATCATCAGTCTATTCCATTGCCCTGGCTCCTTTTTAAATAAGGTTTTATTTATTTTCACAAATACAATATGATCTTTTACCTGTGGCTCTTATATCCTTGTAACTTTGCTGAACTTTAATTAGTACCAATAGTTTTTTGAGTGGATTCTGTGGGATGTTCTAAGATAAGACCATATCATCTGTGATTAAAGATAATTTTACTTTTATTTTCCAATCTGGATGCATCTTCGTTCTTCTTCTTGCCAAATGGATCCAGCTACACCCTTCAATACAATATCTGCATGGCCTTTGGCTCCTTGTAGATCTCAGCTGTGTTCCAAATGGTCCATGTGCTGAATTAAGGACTTCTAGAAAGTACGGTATTCATGAGGTGACTTTCCATAAAGCTTTTTTGAAGTACTGCCTTCCTTGAGAATCCAATTCTATCTTATATGATTTTTAATCCATTTTTGTAGCCAGAATTTTGTAGTATTCTACATCTACATTGCTCTGTCTTAATTGCCTCCATCTGGATTCCCTAGACTCAGAGTTAGAAGTCCTGGTCTTCAGTCTTTAAGGCCTGCCATTTACTAGCTGTGATATAGTTGACGAGGGGTTTCCCCTCTTTCTGAAATTATTGTTTTTCATAAGGAGCTTTGAAAAGGCTCCTTTTCCTTTTCTGTAAAATGAGAGTTGAGGTAGATGACATCTCAGCTAAGGTCCCATCCCACTCGAACAATCTGTCATTTAATATCCTGATAACTTAATGCCATAAATAGGTTAGGATTCACATGGGATAAAGCTCTAAACAACTTCTATTAGTTAGTAACCTGTTAATAGTTTACATAGTAAAGGAAGTTTTAAGATAACTTGGTTGGGATATAGATAAGAGAAGCCTGGATTGCAAACCTTTGTTATCAAAGACCCAGCTGGCATGGCCTGAAGGATCAAAGCAGAGAGGAATAGACAGGGAACTTTCTGTGCCCAGGGTGCAACTCAGAGCTCAGAGAAGCTGTCAGCAGGGGGAAAATTATTGGTTTCAAAATATCATTCTGTATGTAGAGAGACAAAGGTCAGTAGCCTTACGGTTGACTGTGGACTTGGGAGTAGATAGGTGGCAGGAATAAGTACCTGTCTGAACCACACCCTAAGCCTAAGATCTGATTCATCCCTGTGGGTGCTTCCTGACAACCGGTGACACCGGGGCATAATTGAAGGACTCTGAACTTGGTCGGTATATGAGAAAGAAGTTGAGACTGTAAAATCTGATATTTTTATTATGATTTTTCCCCACTGTAGAACACAGAATTGAAAAATACAGAAAAGTAGAAAAAGATATAAATCCTACCATTTAGTTACAACCACTGTTAATGGGTTTCATTCATTTAATACAAATATTACTTAAAGCCTCTTATAGCTACTTACCCCAATGTTCGTTGTTTGGGAATTCTTTATTTACTTAGCCTATCCCTTTGGAAGGGAGATAGCTCATTTGCTGCCATGAACAACTCTGCCTTGAACATCCTTATACACATTTTTGTGCTCATGTGCAAATACATTTTTGTCAACACTGAATATAATCAATATCTTGTCTTTTGATAATTGGTAGCTGACAATATTTTCTTATTACTTATTTGCATTTTTGTATCTTTTTTATAATATATTTTTATTGATTTCAGAGAGGAAGAGGGAGAAAGAGATAGAAACATCAGTGATGACAGAGAATCATTGATTGGTTGCCACTACATGCTCTCTACTGGGGATTGAGCCCGTAACCCAGGCATGTGCCCTTGACTGGAATCGAACCTAAGACCTTTCAATCCATAGGCCGACGCTCTATCCACTGAGCCAAACCGGCTGGGGTTGCATTTTTATATCTTAAGTTAGATGTTTTACATATTTATCAATCTATTTATATATCTTTTTCAGTAAACTGCCTATTCCTAATTTTTACTTATTTTTGTCTTTCTAATGTGTAAAATAAAAAATTACACATCAAGAAGACAGAAGATTAGCCCTTTCAGATGAAATGAGAAAAGCAAATGAGACTACATCAAACTAAAAACTTTTTGCACGGCAGAGGAAACCATGAACAAAACAAAAAGACAACCTACTAGAATGGGAGAAGATATTCACCAATGATACATCTGACAAGAGGTTAATCTCTAAAATATATAAAGAATTTATACAACTTAACACCAAAACAACAAACAATCCCATTCAAAAGTGAGCAGAGGAACTGAATAGATACATCGCTGAAGAGGACATATAAATGGCCATCAGACATATGAAAACATTCTCTACATCACTAATCATCAGAGAATTGTAAATTAAAACCACAATGAAATAGTGCCTCATACCAGTCAAAATGGCTACCTTCAGTAAATCAACAAACAGGTGTTGGTGAGGATGTGGAGCAAAGGGAACCTCAAGCACTGTGGGTGGGATTACAAATTGGTAGAGCTACTGAGGTAAACATAGAGGTTCCTCAAAAACTTGAAAATAGAACTACCTTATGACCCAGCAATTTCACTTCTGGGTATTTTTTGGAAGATTCCAAAACACTAATTCAAAAAGATATATACATCTCTTTGTTCATTGCAGCATTATTTACAATAACCAAGATATGGAAGCAACCTGAGTGTCTATCAGTGAACTATTGGATAACAAAGAAGTGGTACATACATATAAAGGAATATTACTTGGCTATGAAAAAGAATGAAATATTAGCCTTGTAACAACATGGATGGACCTAGAGGATTATTATGGTAAGTAAATAAGTCACACAGAGAAATACAAATACAATATGATTTATATGTGAAATCTAAAAAACAAAGTAAACAAAACAGAAACAGACTCATAGATACAGAGAACAGGTTGCCAGGTGAGATGAGGGGTAGTGGGGGCTGGGTAAAAAAAGGTGAAGAGATTAAGAAGTGCAACTTGGCATTTAAAAGCTAGACACATGGATGTAAAGTACAGCATAAGGAATATATTGTACTATGTATGGTGCCAGGCATGTACTAACCCTATCAAGGAGATCACTTTGTAAGTTATATAAATGCCTAACCACTCTGCTATACCTGAAACAAATATACTATTGAATGTCAACTGTAATAGAAAAATAAAAAAATAGCCCTGACCGGTTTGGCTCAGTGGATAGAGCATCGGCCTGCAGACTCAAGGGTCCCAGGTTTGATTCCGGTCAAGGGCATGTACCTTGGTTGCAGGCACATCCCCAGTGGGGAGTGTGCAGGAGGCAGCTGATTGATGTTTCTAACTCTCTATCCCTCTCTTCCTCTCTGTAAAAAATCAATAAAATATTTTTAAAAAATAAAAATAAAAAAATAAGACTAGCCCTTATGTAATCATTATGCTAAAAATCTGTTGTCTTTTGCCTTTCTACCTTACCCTTTGCATCACAAATTGAAATCTTGTTAGACAGTCTAGTTTATTTCCATTCTGGCTTCTGGGTTTTTGTGTCTTGTTTAGAAAAGGCTTCTTCACTTCAAAATCATTTTTTGAAATTACTTGATACTTTTTCCTAGTGTTTTTCCAGATTTTTTTACACTTCAATTTCTTGTCTACCTGGAAATTATTTAAGGAAACAATCAGCTCTAACGTTTGTCTTTTCTAACCTTGACTCTGTGCTCAGTGATCCAGTTTCCTGGGAGTTGCAGAGCAACCAGATTTCCCAGACCCTTGGAGACGTGACCGAACGTAACTTACCCCTAAGTCCTCTTCTGCTCTCCAAGTCCTTGGCCCAGACCCCAGGGGCAATCTGGACAGACTCCTCTCATAGGGAGGTGGGGTCTCCAGGTGGCCCCATAGTGACCTGATGCCCATTTGTCTCGGTCACGGGCTGTAGCACTTCCTTTGCACAGTCAGCCCTGGCTCCCTTCCACTCTTCCCTCCCTTCCCATCTGCGCACCGTCCAGCTAGCTCTTCTCGGAGGAAATTTGCATCATGCAGCAGAGGGAGGGCTCTTGAGGACTGCTTCACTGAGCCATGGTCCGTTCGGCTGCCCCCGTGCTACTCCTGGCCATGACTCTCCCCCTTGTGGGACCACCAGTTGCCCGAGCATCCCAACCTGTGAGTAAGACTGGGGTATGGACCCTGGCAAAGTCTGCAGAGACAACAATGGGGACCCCTGGGAGTGAGAGGCAGAGAGGTGGGGGGTGAAATGATAGGTGGAGGGGAAAAGGCTGGAGAGCTGGTTGGTTGTCAGGTCTCCGGGGCTCAGTCTTACATTCCGGAGTGCGGGGATAGCTTCTTGTCTTTATTTGGTCCCCGTGAGCTTCGGTGATGCCCACCCCCTTTGGATAAAGGCTGTTCCTGTCAGGCTTACAATTTTGAAAATGAAAAGAAAAACTTTCCAGATTTGGGACCCACTGGCATAGAGGACAGGAGAGAACCTGGGAAAGATGGCTGAGTCTAGATTCATACTTTCTCATCTTTGTTTGCTCCCAGGAGGCTGTCTCTATCTCTCTCTGTCTCTATCTCTATCTCTATCTCTCTGTCTGTCTCCTTGTCTCTATCCATATCTGTTTTTAGGTAGAGATCCACATACATATAAAATTTTGAGCAAAGCAAGAGTTGGTGAGGAATAATTTACAGGAACCAGAGACTGAGGGAAGATGCTGCCTCAGCTCATGCCAGTGGCAGTTCTTATGGAGGGAATGGAAGCCCAAGCCTCTGGGCCCAGCCAGCTCTGCCCAGCCCTCCCCCTGGAGCCCCAGACCCAGCCATTTATTTCAGTTAGCCCAGGGGACCAGGGACAGGTAAACTCAGGAAAGAATTAAGCAAAGCATGTTGACTCTCTGGGGTGTGCTTGGTTCCTGGGTTCCGGCCCTGGCAGGTCCCTGGGGCTACATCCCTCACACCTGCTGCCAGCAGCCTACTTTCTCCTCCCGATGTTCCAATGTTCCGCTTAATTCCAGGAAAAAGAAGAGGACCTTCAAAGGGACTGTATCCTGCGGGATTAGCCAGGCTGGCCTCTGAGCCACTTGGGAAAAAAAGTGTCCCTCAGAGAGGTGTCAGCCTCTCCTAGGAAGTCTCTCCTCTTTGCTCTGTCCTAGGGACCCAGTCAGGCGGGAGGGGAAACTGGGCAGCAGCTGGACCAAGAGAGTGGAGCAGGTGGTAAGTGGACGGAAGAGCAGGAGGAGAAAGAGAAGAAGGAGCAGGAAATGAGGCGAGAGAGGCCTGAAAGAGGCGATGAGGGGTCAGCAAGTGGGGTAAAAGAGAGAGGACTGGGCCTGAGCTGGTCAGGTAGGTAGGTCCCTATGCTGCCTCTCTAGCTGTGAGGCCTGGAGAAAATCATTCATCTTTAAATGGGGATTGTTGGGAGGGGACATAAAACAGATGTTTCATAACTAGATGAGATGGTAATATCCCTGGTTGTGCCTAGATGGGCTGTGGGAGGTGTGATCGGCTCCGGGTTCTTGGCAGAGACCAGCTCAGTGTGGGATGTAAAGGGGAGCTGGCCCCTGGCCTTACTGCCTCTCCTCTCCAGCTGCGCCCTTTCTCCTGCAGAATCAGTCCTAATCTCGGTCTATGTCCAGCTGGTCTTTTCAAATGGGAGCTGGCCAGCAGCACTCTCCAGGCCCCTGCCTCTGCCCCCTGCCTCCGCTTCCTCTTCCCCGAGAACTCTGGCTGGCCTCAGCCTCACGACAGGTAGGGGAATTCCACTGCCTCTCTGCCTCCACTGCACGGGCAGGGCTCAGAGTGAAGGGAACATGGGTGCCCAGCCTTCCCGCAGCCAGCTGGTCTGAGGTGCTTCCTGTCTCCTGGAGGGTCTGCATGGCCCAGATTCTCCCTCACCTCCCACCAGGCAGACCCTGCCCCTCCTGTCCATCTTCTAAATGGGGGGCCAGATGGGTGGGTGTGGCTGAGGGGGCCTGTGACTTGGGGATTATTCCAGACACCCAACCCCAGAGCCTCTCAGGCATCAGACAGTTGTGGATCCTGCCGAGCTGCCTTCCCCAGACAGCCTGCCCCTGTCCTCTCCCCCTCCCTCTGTTACAGAGTGTAATGTCAAGCAGGATGGGCTTATCTATTGTGCCTGCCTGCCTGGATACCAGTGGAATGCCAGCATCTGCTCCCTTCACCAGCTTTGCCAGCCCCCCCACAACCACCAGCCCTGCAGCTGCCTGATCTTCAGCCCTCCTGAAACTGGGTACTGCCAGGTGCTGCCACCTGGTGAGGAGAGTTGAGAAGTTGAAAAGCAGTGGCCCCAAGTGAAAGGAACTTGGTGTGTCTCTCCTCCCTGACTGCACTTCTGCCAGCTGGCCAAGCCCAGGGGCCCCTCCGGGTGGGAGAAGGCTCCAGCCACCACAGCAGATCAGGGGCCTGAGCTTGGGTCCTGAGGAATGAGGCTCATGAACAGCAAGGGCTCTGGAGACAAACGAACACAGGGAGAAAGCTTCCTCGCTGCTTGGTTCCCAATGACAGATGGGGTCTCCCAGGCGGCAGCCACCCTCCTCCAGGGATAAAGCAAAATAAAAAATGTAAGGTGGGGAGGGCGGGAGGAGGGGTGGGCTTCAGAAGATGGAGAAGCCAGTAGGGGGATGGGACAGGAAGAGCTTAACCAAAGAACATATATGTATATATGCATCACCCATGGACATAGACAACAGTATGAGGAAGGCTTGGGTGAGGTGGGGGTTGGGTGGAGGCGGGGGAAAAAGGGAGAAAATAGGAGACTTCTGTAATACTATCCACACAATAATTAATTAATTAATTAATTAATTAATTAATTAAATGATGGAGAAGCATTACAGTGTAGCTGCACGTCAGCCCACAAGTGCCTGCCACAGACCCTTATCTCCTGCCTCCCTGCAGTCCCGGGCAACCTGAGCCTGAACTCCTGGCTGCAGATGCCTGGCCACACACTGAACCTGACCCTCCTCACGAGCCAGGAGACCACCAACCTGAACTGGTTCCTGCGGCGGCACACAGGGGGCCCAGGACCCATCCCTCTGCAGCCAGGGACACAGGTGTCCCTGACGTCTAGCCAGGGCCAGGCTGTCCTCACCATCCACAACGTCTCCCATGAGTGGGAAGGTAGCCAGCCTGTTCTTCCCTCCTCCTCCCTCTCCCCCTCCACCTTCTCCTCCCTCTTTTCTCCTCCTGTTTTCCCTTTCCATCTTTGCGATTATTCATTCTGGGACATAATGGCGAAGAGTCCTGTTGACATGGACATTTGTAAAGGAAGAATGCTGAAAATAGGGTCTCAGTTTTAACTGAAAACAGATGAGTGCTTTTCTTCCAGCTGTTGAAATGGCAGGGATGGTGCCAGAAGGGCATCTACTGGAGGGAAGGAGGGAGGTGCACTTTGGAATTCATGGCAACTGGCTCATCAGAAAGGGTCAGGGGCCTCTTCGCCGCACGTCTTCCCTTCTAGGAATCCCTTTGCGGGCAGGGGTCTTTCTTGCTGACGTTAGCAGAAGCTAGACCAAGATGGTCACCCGAGGTTGTAGCTTAGGAAGCAGCAGAGCTTTTGTGCAGGTGGGGGCCGGAGGAGCCTGGAGTCACAGCAGGTGTGTGTATGTCTGCAGGTGAGTACATGTGCTGCTTTGAGGCCCAGGGATTCCGGTGGGAGCTGTACCAGGTGGTGAGGGTCCCCCTGCAGGCGACAGATGTGGCTCGGCTTCCAGACCAGCTCTCCATCTCTTGTGCCACTTCCCCGGGCTTCCAGCTGAGCTGCTGCATCCCCTACACACCCCTGGGCTACCTGGCTTCCTGGAGCCCTGGAGAGGGCAGAAAAGGTACGAAAGCCCTGGCTGGCAGGGGCAGGGGAGAGGGATAGCCGGCCTCCGCCAGGCAGCTGGCTCTCTAACTCAGCAGAATCAGAGGCTGGGAGTTCTGGGTCCAAGACAAACACTGCGTTTGCCTGAGAGAGCAGCGATTTTCAACCTTTTCATCCCATGGCACATAAACTAGTCCCTAAAATTCTGTGGCACGCCAAAAAATACATGATATATTTAGCCGGTCTGATTTTTAAAAGTAGGTATAATTTTTATTCATTCACACCCGGTGGCTATTGTGTTGATCGTTGTCATTTTTTCATTTGACAATCTAAGAGAAAAGAGGTCAGTGCCCCTGATTAAATAGTCAGGTATTGCATGTTTTACAGCATTCCTGCAGCTCACCAGTTGAAAATCTCTGCTATAGAGCAATTCCTGTTCCATCAGTACAACAATAACCACCACTGCGAAATGCGCGTGTCCACGCAGTCTCCTTAAACACTCGCAGTACACTGTGAGGCTCATTTGATGACAGTTCATTTGACAAACGAGGAAACTATGGCTTCAAGTCCGCGGGCGAGTTAGAGATCCCCAGAGTGTCCTTCATCAGAACCCGAGCTCTGCCTTGGGTGATTGGGTGCCCTCGCACTACTCTGCTCTTCCCCTGCTGAATCTATGTCTGAAATTGCTAGAAAGGCTGAAACGACAAATCTGGGCCTGCTGGGTTCTAGGTCTGTTCCTGGCCTGTGACCGCTCCCTTCTCTCGTCTCACCCTCAGCCTCCTTATTCAACACACCAGGTGACCGGTGCCTTGTGCTGGCCACTCAGCACTGCCCTGCAGCTGACATCACATACACTTGTGATCTGCAGGGCCCAGGACTGACTTCTCTCAGGGTCCCCGTCTCTGTCACCATCATCCAGGGTACGTGGGGTTTAAGGTCCAGCTGGCCAACCTCTCACCTGCTTGCCCTGAGAGCACCCCCTTGGCATTTCCCTACCCGGGGCCAGGCTCCAGAGCCTGCGCAAGGAAAGCCTTGGGCCAGACTGCAGTTGCTGAGCTGCCCTGATATCATTCTTCAGATGGAGACACTACCTGCCCTAAGGACTCTACAGTTTTTGCCTGGAATGTCACCAAGGCTGGCCATGTGGCACAGGCCCCCTGTCCTGTGAACAGGACGGGCATGGTGAAGAGGACTTGTGGGTCTGATGGGGTCTGGGGGCCCATCCACAGCAACTGCACAGACACAAGCCTGCTGGACTTGCTTCGGAGAGCCCAGGTAAAGCTCTGGCCTTGCTGCCCACGTGCCACAGCCTCCACGAACCACCCTTCCTCACGCAGGACCCAGCTCTAGAATCCCTCCTCCTGAGGCCCAGCCCAGAGGTTGTTCAGCTTCTCTGAACTGGATCCCTAGCAGAGCCAGGAAGTAGGTGTGGGGGCTTAGAGTGGCCAGGACTCTGATGGCAGGAGTGTGCCATTCTCAAACCTTAATCTATCAAGGGTCCATCCCCCTAACATTGGTGTCAGCTCCTTCCACATGGCTCACTCCACTTTCTGCTTCCTGATCCCCTGGGAAGGGGTGTGGCTACGGGGAAGAAGGGCTGGATTGGGGAGGAAGTGGCCCCTTTCTCCTGAGGACTGCCACTCTTCCCCCTCATTTCCCCACCCCACCCCCACTGTCCTGTCTGGATCAGCTGCTGTGGGCAGGCCAGGGCTGGCCTGCTGAAGAGGTGCCACAGAGCCTGGCACAGCTGCTGGAGAAGACAGAGGTGGTGAGCTCACCCTCTGACTTACTGGCACTGCTGGGCACCATGACATTCCTGGCCAAGGTGGTGGCAGACACCGGAATATCACTTCACCGCAGTGCCCTGGAGGTAAGCTCTCTGAGCCACAGCAGGAGCCAGCCGGGTGGAGGAAGTAGAAGCTCTTCATCGATGGCACTCTATCCCTCTGACATCACCATGGGCTGTCACACGACAGACCTTTCTAGAATGCAAGTGTCTGCTCCCGGGATCCATCTCTCCTCTTTGTACACCAGGCTCTAAGGCCATGGAATGTGGAGAAGGTTTGATGCTGGGAGCACCTGGGAGGTTGGGAGAGGGTAGGAAGGAAGGGGTGTGTAGACATGAGTTCAGAGGCCTACATTCCATTCACATGCAGACATGTGGATGTGAAGTGAATCCCCCGTGCACACATACGTGCACACACAAGTACCTACATGAAGAAACTCATGACTCCCCTAAGCCAGCTCTCAATATAGGCATCAATTGCTGACCCATAGCCACAGACAAAAGAATAACTAGGAGTTATGACACTATACGCTCTTCCATGTCTGGGAATATGTGTCACATGCTGGTGCACAGACATGTACATGGCTCTGATTCAGAACATGGTGCCTCTACCATTCCTAGCTTACAGACCAGTAGGGGTGAAGAAATTGAAGAGGGGCCCCCTTAGGGCCTTGGTGACCCCAAGGGATGGAGGAGGAAGAAGGGTTGTCAGATGGAGGGGTAGAATGTGCTTCAGGAGACCACAATGTTGAAGATGCCCCAGTGGTTAGCTAAACGGCCCCCCATTCTTCCTGTACAAAAAATCTCCCTTCATAGTCCTGTCTTCCCCCCTTTCTCTCCAACCTTGGGTCTTGCAGTGAACGAGGAAAGGTAGATTTGGAGGTCTGTAGTTCTGGTGCCCCAGCCCAGTGCTGTGGGTGCTAGCAGCTAGGTCTCATCTCTTTGTTGGGTGCCACAGGCTCTCCTGAAAACCACAGACAAGGTCCTAGACATGGACACCAGTTCTCTGTGGATCCCAGCCCAGGTCCAGAAGCCCTCAGCGGCCTCAGATCTCCTGCTGGCAATGGAGACCCTGGCACACAGCCTGTGCCCACAGGATCACCCCTTCTCCTTCAGCTTGCCCAATGTGCAGCTGCAGACCCAGCTCCTCACACCCACAGTTCCTGCTGACTACATAGTCTCCTTCTCCACTCAGCCCCCGCTCTGGGCACGGATTCCCAGGCGCTCACTGGCCCCGCTGGTTACTAGCAATAGTAACATCACGATTACTGGCCTGGTGCTGCAAAAACTGGACCACCTCCTACCCTTAAACTATGGACAAGAGCTGGGGGACTCCCTCTACACCACTCCTGGTCTGGTCCTCTCCATCTCCATCATGGCAGGTGGCCAGGCCTTCAACCAGGGAGAAGTCATCATGGACTTTGGGGACAGAGATAACCCTTTTCACTGTGTCTTCTGGAATCACCATCTTTTCCAGGGCAACGGGGGCTGGTCAGGCGAAGGGTGCCAGGTGCAGGCAGCCAATGCCAGCGCCACCGCTCAGTGCATCTGTCGGCATCTCACTGCCTTCTCCATCCTCATGTCCCGACACACTGTTCCAGGAAACCCCGCCCTGGAGATGCTGAGTCATGTGGGCTTGGTGGCCTCCATTCTGGCGCTGCTTGTGTGCCTGGCCGTGTACAGGCTGGTGTGGAGAGTCGTGGTACGGAACAAAGTTGCCTACATGCGCCATGCAGCCCTGCTTAATGTGGTGCTCTGCCTGTTGGCCGGGGACACCTGCTTCCTGGGAGCCGCCCTGCTTTCTCCAGGGCCCCGAAGCCCCCTCTGCCTGGCCGCTGCCTTCCTCTGTCACTTCCTCTTCCTGGCCGCCTTTTTCTGGATGCTGGCTCAGGCCCTGATGCTGGCCCACCAGCTGGTTTTCGTCTTCCATCAGCTGTCCAAGCGCCGAGTCCTTTCCCTGATGGCAGCTCTTGGCTACCTTTGCCCAATGGGGTTTGCAGGTGCCGCCCTGGGCCTCTATCTACCCCGAGGGCAATACCTGGGGGAGGGGGCATGCTGGTTGGATGGGAAGGGAGGGGCGCGCTACACCTTCGTGGGGCCAGTGCTGGTCATCGTGGTCCTGAACGGGCTGGTACTAGCCATGGCTATGCTGAAGCTGTTGAGACCGTCGCTGTCAGAGGGACCCCAGGTGGAGAAGCGCCAAGCCCTCCTGGGGGTGATTAAAGCCCTGCTCGTTCTCACACCCATCTTTGGCCTCACCTGGGGGCTGGGCCTGGCCACTCTGCTGGAAGAAGTCTCCATAGTCCCTCACTACATCTTCACGGTTCTCAACACTTCCCAGGTGAGTGAGTGGCTGTGCTTGCTGCCATTTGAGATGCTCTGAGTGAATGCCACTCCCTTTTCAAGGTGGTATCATGATGGGACACAAGAAACAGCTGGGAGTTTTAGAAGGCAGAGGTTTGGATCCCAGCACCTCCTAGCTGGGTAACTTGGGACAAACCTCCCTGAGCTTTGGTTTTCTTATCTGTAAAACAAGATGTGGTTTTGCCAGAGAAGTTGGGGAATTGTCAGCACCCCATCCTCTGCACCGGGCTCAGTAAGAAAAACACTGAAAGGTTCTGCACGCCAATGATGCTGATGTGCAAAACCCAAGGCAGGGCCTCGGCACGAGAAGAGGGAGGGGCACGAAGGGAACAACGGGTTGATTCCTTCCTCCTCAACTCACTTATCCCCACATCCCTCTTTCCAGGGTGTCTTCATTCTGCTGTTTGGTTGCCTGATGGACAAGAAAGTGAGTCCGCCCACCGCATCCCCCGCCTGACTTACATCCAAGGCAGGGACTTTGGCTGCCATAACTAGGCATTTCTCTCCTCTGCAGGTACAAGAGGCTTTACTCAAACGCTTCGGCTGTGCCCAACCCCCTAACTCCACCATCTCCCTGGTGAGTTGCTGCCTTCAAATCCTTAGTTCTGCCCCCGCCCCCCCCCCACACACACACACACACTACCACCCTGCAGAGCAGGTCAGAAGCAGGTGTTCTGAGCCTTCCTAGAGGAGGTGGGCACAGCTAGGAGCTGAGAAGATTGGGGTTGTTTTCTAGATTGAGCATTGTTCCTGGTTCAAGCTCTCACCATGCAGACAGCAGCCCTGTCAGAAAAGTCAGGTTCTTGGGCCCTTGATTACAACGCCTGGTTTCTCCATCTGAAAATGTGCCTCCCGTCAGTGAGGTCTGTACCCATGGGCATCACTGTAGCTGAGAGCAAAGTTCCTAGGATTACTGTGGTCCCAGCAGGAGGGCAGGTGAGGGTGTGCAAATGGACACAACCTTGTTAAAGGAGAGGCAACAATCATAATGATCGCCCTGCCACTGGGCCTTTTCACCCCTTCCTAGGCCACAAATGAAAGCCACATCCCGGAACCCAGCAGAGGGAGAAGTGAAAATGCCAGGTGAGGATGAAGTGTTCTTGGCAATGGAGTGAGCGGCTTCCTGGCGAAGCTCTTGACAGAAAGCCCCCCTACACCTGCTCCTGCCCAAAGGGTGGGGAACAGACTTTGCCAGGGTAGACATTTCTGGAAGGTGAAGGCCATAGAGCAGAAATTGTAGCATCTACTACTGCTTTCCCAGAAAGCTGCAGGGAGTTTGACCACCAACAACCCTTGCCTCGGTTCACCCTGAAGATTCCTTTTCACACTATCAAATGTTTAGCCTGAAAAATCCTTATTTTCAAGGAATTACCATTGGTGAGCTTAGTGTCCAGAGGGAGGGCAATCTGCAAAGGTGGGCAAGGTCTCCTCCCACCGGTCCCTGGCGACGGCACACTCTCGGGAAGGCAAGAGCTTTGAGAGACCACACACAGAACCCGTGTTCCTCCAAGGGAGCGTAGGGTGTATGAATCCATTAGGATGGGCCTTGGCTCAATGCCCTGCACCCTTCCCCAATCCCAGAATTCAGCCCTCCCAAAAGACAGGCTATGATTCCATTAGTCACACTCACTTCTCTTGCATTCATCTATCCCCACCCCTACATTACCCAAGCAAGAATAGCAGGAAAAACTAGTTGAACCATCAAATAAACCAATCTGCCTTTGCTGTAAAAATGATGAAGATACTAAAGTTCAAAATAATTGCAAGTAAAACTATCTCAACCAATTTTTAACTAGTCAACTGTTTATGTTACAGATATCATTGATAAGAATGGTTTGAACTAGTCAGTGATTTCTGATTATTTCTTCTCTACAGTTATCAAGAAAAGATGACTTAATTGAGAGGAACTCTGATCTTCCTTAGAGGTGAAGGGCAGAATTTGGTTTGCTTATTTTCAAAGTTTAGGAAAAGTGAAGTTAATGAGACCTCCTTCTTTAACTTTTAAAAATATCAATATAAAATTAAGTTTCATAGACATACATATGTATACAAAAAGTCACTGATATAAGCATATTTGTAAGAAAGCACCAGAAATTTTAAAGTAAAGAGAAAGGTATCACAGACTGCCACAGACTACGAAGACAAAATGAAACACATTTAAAAGTGGCAGAATCAAGCTAAGACTAGACATAGATTTCAGAAAAGCCTCTGGCAGACACCAAGACATCAAGCTGAATTAACTTACGGAATTCACGAGAGGTAATGACAGGATTCAGAAAAAATGTTAAACTCCGTAAATGAAAAAATGTTGATAAATGAATGTGTAAATTGCAAATTTCATGAATATTTTTATAAAATGGAATAGGGACATTTTCTGTTGAAATAAAAATGAATACCACATGCTATTGAACACATTTTTTAATAAACTATTTGTGTGCATGTTTTTTGCATGTGTGAATGTTCTAATTGTGTATAAACTGGCCTAAGTAGATTATTCTTCCAAATGATACCAACTCACCAGGACAGTTGTGTTCCTATGCCTCCGCCTAGTTTCAGCCCCCAGGGAGATAGGCAGCCACTGAAACAGTGAAGACTTTTCCTTGCTGATTTCCCGGGTAACATATCTCAATGTCACTATCACTTCATTAGTATTTATAGTCTTGATTTTTTTAATTATACATTTTTAAAAATAATTCAAATATTACACTTTAAAAGCAACAGAAACTCCTGAGTATGCTTTGTAGAAATATCTTTTCATTTTCCTTCTCAAACAATTGCACATACTGAACCTATGCTTTGCTGTAAAGTGTAAAAATACTTTAGAATCCATAAATGAAATGACATGAAGCCTTTGTTCACTTGGCTCTCATTAGAAAAAACAACAACAACAAAAAAAACTGAAAAGGCGGCTCCGGAAAAACTATAAGTGAGATTTTGCAGCAATTCCATTTCTAGAAATTATCTTAAAATAAATGTCCAAATTCCTTGCCCATTTTAAAACTGAGTTATTTTTCAGGTTAAATTGTAGGTTTTCTTTATATATTCTAGGTATTAACCTCTTGTTGAATACGATTTTCTTCTAAAGGTTGCCTTTTCACTCCATCCTTTGATGCAATTTTTAATTTTAAATTTATCTATTTTTCTTCCTTCTTTTCCTATGTTTTTGGTGTCATATCCAACAATTCTGATGTCATGTAGCTTTTCCCATTTTCTTTTAAGAGTTTTAGAAGTTTAACTCATACATTTAGGTCTTTGATCCATTTTGAGCTAATTTTTGGAGATAGTTAAAGGTAGGAATTCAACTTTATTCTTTTTGCAGGTGGATATACAATTTTCCCAACATGACTTGTCGATAATTGTTCTTACCTCATTAGTTTTGAGTCTTGCCAAAAAAATAATTGGACCATGTGAGGCTTTTTAAAAAACAACAACTATTAACTCCAGATTTATTCAGATTTCATCAATTTTCCCATTTATGTTCTTTTTCTAGTTCAGATTTCGGCCCAAGACACTTCACATTTAGTTGTCTTGTCTCCTTAGCCCCCTCTGGTGTGTGACCGGTTCTCAGCATTCTTACTTTTCATGACCTTGAGTGGTTCTGAGTAAGGTCAAGATGTTTTTTCATGATACAACTGGGTTAGAGGTATTTGGAAAGAATACCACTGAGGTGAAGTGGCCCCTTGATTGCATCATACCAGGCAGTATGTGATAGCCACATGACGGCGCTGATGTTAACCCGGGCACTCGGTGAGGCTGGTGCTTGGCATGTTTCTCCACTGAGGTAACTTGTTTTCCTTTTCACACGCTAGTCACTGGAATTGAGTGACTGAGTTCATCCACATTCAAGTAGGGAGGAACATGCTCCCTACTTGAGCATGGCGTCTACATATATTATTTGGAATTCTTTACGAATTAATCCTAGGAATGTACTTAGTTTTGCTTGTTTTTGACTTTCCTGTCCATGAACATTATTTACAATATTTTGCTATTAAAGTGCAATGCTGCTGTCTCCTGCTACTAGTCATGTGCAAAGTTCTGTAGGAAATACACAAGAGTAGAAATGCTGGGTTATAGACTGTGTGTTATATTCAAATGTACAAGTAGTCAGTGCCAGACTGTTTTCCCAAGTGTTGTATCGATTTGCATTCTCACCGGCAGTGTATACAAGTTCCCACTATTCCACATCCTCACCAACACTTGGTATTTTTGGTCTTATTCATTTTTGCCGGTCTGGTAGGCATAAAATGGTATCTTATTATGTTCTTAATTTGGTTTTTCAAAATTACCAATGAACATCTTTTCATGTTTATTCTTCATTTGTACATTTTCTAAAAAAATACCTGTTAATATCTTTTGCCATTTTTTATTGCATTATCTTTCTTCTTATTGATTATAAGAATTCTTTCTATTGCTTGCTTCAGCAGCATATATCCTAAAATTGGAACAATAGAGATTAACACACCCCCTGAGCAAGGATGACACATTCATGAAGTGTTCCATAAAATAATAAATTATCTATATATCCTGTATCCTTTATAAGCTACATCTCTATCATATATGACATGCATATATAATAGAGATATATCTTTCATAAGAGACATCCTTCATAAGATGCATCATTATCTTTGCCCCACTTCTGGCTTGTCTTTCCACTCTATCATATAAAACACAGAAGTTTTTATTTTGACATTCATAGCCCTTTTATGATAGCACTTAAGTGTCTTAAGAAATCCTCCAGGGGTGGGGTTGGGAGGTCTGACGGGGTCAATGGGGAAAATATCACGAATACTTTCAACAATAAAGATAAATTAAAAAAAATAAAAGAAGTCGAATTGTTTTAAACATAAAAAAAAAATCCCAATCTAAGGTCATAATGGTATTTTTTTCTAAATTTTAAAAAGTTTTTTTATATTTAACTTATTTATAGTTGATTTTTGTAAAATGTATGTAAATATAAAGGTTTTCAGTAATAAAATTTCACATTATGTTGAAATTACCAAGGAAATCCCGGGGGGAATGATGCTGGCACTCTCAACGCTCTTTCAAGAGGTTAGCACTTACTCCCTCGCCCAGTGCGTCCCTGCACTAGAGGATGATTCTGATTGCCAGTGACTTTCATAGACCCAAGCAACATTCACATAAAGGTTGCAATTTAGACTTCTGCTCCCTCAAAGCACTAATATACATGTTATTTAGTGTAGTTGGTTGTCAAAAAACAAAGGATTTTGAGGATGTTGATCAAAAATTTTAAATTTCTTTTCACTTCACTTAAATCCTGGCAAACAGAAGCATCTCCTGATAGTAAATTGAAATTTACTTCAATTCAGCACTTGGGGGGGGGGGGTGTATTATTCTAAAGTAGTATCTTCTTTATGTTCCTAACAGCCTCATGGTTGACTAAAATAGTTAGAAGTTACAAATGAGGAATCAAAGGCAAAAATCTGCCCATAAGCTAAGAAAACCAACTTTTTTCTCAATAATAAGACAAACAGTTCTCCAATACCTCTCCACTTTATTAAGGTTAACCAACGTAGTATTTAAAGTACCTGAACATTTACTATAAGTTTTCAGTCATGTTTATATTCTGAATTACCTTTCCATAATTAAGTCAATATAGGCACATTGGTATTTTATAGAAAACACTTAGCTTTAGGAATAGGAATGAGTATAATTTGCAAATGTTACAAAAATGATTCCAAATCTCAACTGACCTCTTTTCCAAGTTACCACTTGTTTAGTCTTTAATGAAAACATGGCCCCAAAACAAATGCTTAAGTATATCCCTTGTGAGAGTCTGGAGATTAAGAAATCCCTGAAGGCATATAAGCTGTATTATTGGAAAGCTCAGAGCACTGGCAAGGCTTAATTGCAAAGCACTTAACAGAAGGCCACAAATTTTGTTTTCTTAAGAGGAGCTAGGAACTCTAGGTGTCATTTAGTAATGCATTGAAACGGCATTGCCTCATGTTGAGTGTCGCACAAAAACTCCAGGTCGCTGCTTCTTGATCTATTATTTTGGATAAGCTTCCACTATCATAGCATGGCCCTGTGAAGGAAGAATAAGTTCAGTTAGAGAAATGAACAATAAATCCAGCCAGTACAGAGGCAGCAGAGAATGATGGGAAAAGTACAAGCTTTGGAGTTTGAGGTTGGCTCTGCCATTCAAATGTTGGGCGATCTTGGGACAGCCATTCTGAACCTCAAGTTCATCGATAGTGGGACTCATGCTGCCTACTTCCTAGTTTTTTGTGAGCATTAGAGAGCATATAACACACACACATACACATATATACATGTACACATACATACATATATACATGTATGTACACATACACACATCAGAGTCTGTCTAGTAGAGTCTGATTCCTAGTAGATGCTCCATAAGTGACTGCTATTAAAATGAGAAGCCACAGGGATTTTTAGCTGTATAAAAATAAACATAATACAATGAATGCAACAACAGTAAATTTCTAGATTAGAAAACTGAGGCTTTGAAAGATTAAGTTGCTCATCTAAATCTACATCACTGTCCAGCAGCGTGGCTCAGTGGTTGAGTGTCAACTTATGAACCAGGAGGTCACGGTTTGATTCCGGGTCAGGGCATATGCCCAGGTTGTGGGCTCAGTCCTCAGTGGGGGGTTGTGCAGGAGGCAGCCAACCAATGATTCTCTCTCATCATTGATGTTTCTCTCTCTCCCTCTCCCTTCCTCTCTGAAATAAATAAAAATATATTTAAAACAAACAAATAAATCTACAACACTATAAAATAACAGGGCCAGGATTTGAAACCAGTTCTAGATGGATCCAAAGCCAAAGACTCTTCTTCTCTATCCTACTCAGGTGGAGGGCCCACAAGGTAAGAAGGTAGAAAACCCTTTCTCCAGCACTATGCATGGTGCTGTGCACTAGTTACCTCCCTAGTTGAAACCATGCATAGAAACTTATAATTTCACTAGAGGCCCAATGCACGAAATTCGTGCAAGAGTAGGCCTTCCTTCCCCCAGCCGCTGGCACCAGCATCCCTCTGGCACCCAGGACCTGGGCTTCTCTCACAGCCATGGTTTCATCCGGAAGGTTGTCCGGAAGGACATCTGGTCTAATTAGCATATTACGCTTTTATTATTATAAATGAGTCTAAGTCCTATCTGATAATCACAGCTGGTCTATATTTTGGACTGGGATCAAACCACTTAATAGTCTAACTACTGCTGGGCCACTTGGTTCAATTCTCATCAATATTTATTAAGAAACTATTGATTCTAAGCTGCATACTATGTGTACAAGGCTTTGCTACATGGTGCCTGTCCTCAATTTATTACACACTATAATTCAAAATAAACCAAGTACCTTGATACAGGAACAAGGAAACAAAAGGAACCAGGATGGAAAGATTTGACTTGTTGGGGTTACCCTTGATGGGCTCATGGTAAGGCAGAAACTTCCTTCTCCAGCTTTATTTAAAATGCATTGGTTTCATGTTTCTAATCTTTCAGATTGCTCAGTGGTTCTTGATTGGAGGCGTTTTGCTCCTTACCCTCCCCAGAGGACATTTAGCAATGTCTGGAGATGCTTTGGTTGTCTCTGTGCGTACATGGGGTGGGGGGTGTTGCTACCGGTATCTAGTATGTAGAGACCATGCTAAACATCCTACAACACAGCATACTTCCCACAACAAAGAATTACCTGGCCCAAAATGTTTCTACATCCTGCTGAAGCCGAAACCTTGCTCTAGATTCACAAGGACGGATTCCTCCTCTGATGGAATCATTTGCTTATCTCACTCATTTGCTCTGGATGAAACAATGCTGAATTTAGCCTAGTTTCTAAGATGCGTCATCTTTCTCATTATACTGTAAACTTTTAGAGGATTTGTTCATCCACAAAAGCATCTAGTATTGTGATATTCATTCTCTCTGTGTGAGATAAGAAGTTAGGGGACAGATACTGAAAACCAAAGGCCATTAACCTACTTGAACTATGCTGTGCACTAGCTCTCCTCCTCGTGTAAGCCTGGCACAGGAAGATAAGAGGGAGAGCTCTAGTCCTAACTGACTATGGCTTTCTGTAAAAAAGTTACAGATTACAAAACGCTTTTGATCATGAAGTCTAAAATGTTCCAACCTATAAATAACTGACCCCTCAATTCTTCAAAGTCTCGGAGGAAAAGCCATAAATAAAGGCTTGTAAATGTAAAACGTTTATACTTTGACATATCTTATTTCTTCATCTTGACCAGCAACAGCAAGTTTCTATAAGCTGAAGGAAAAGCAAATCTGTTTCAATCATGTTTTAAAAAAAAGATTTTAGGCAA
Organism: Murina feae; assembly: GCA_004026665.1. NCBI lineage: Eukaryota > Metazoa > Chordata > Mammalia > Chiroptera > Vespertilionidae > Murina > Murina feae. The sequence continues at coordinate 105,614 of PVJC01000739.1, forward strand.
CCTTCCTTTTGGATTTTAATCCCAGAGTGAAATGCCATAGCAGACAGAAAGTTGCCTCTGTACTACAAGTAAAGCAGGTAGAAAAAAATCTATAGAATAATATCATTTCCCTTAGCTAAATAGCATTAAGTTATCCAGAAGTAAATTAATTCTCCAATTAAGGTACTGTTCAGTTCTCAAGAAGTTTACCTTCAGAGAAATTTTATAGATAAGCCTCATATAGAGAAATTTTATAGATAAGTCTCATATAGAGAAGTGACTAGACAAATAAAACTTTATTATAAAAGAAGAAAACATATCAAAGTGTGAATAATGAATGTCTGGTGAGGGAATGATAGGTGATCTAATTTTTTCTATATATATTTATATTTTCCATATTTATCATAATGAGCACATACTACTTTTATACACAAAAAAATGTACACATTACTTTAGGGGGAAAAAATAGCTTCAATTTAAATAGCATCTTCTTTCCAAAGTCCTGTCAGAATTAAAGCTGCATCCCCTCCCTGCAAAAACAGCTTGCTCTTTTTCTGGTGGCCCGTCATCGGAAATATTGTTCTAAGAATGTTTCTGAATAAACTCAATCAAAGTCTTAGTTGAGCTTGCTTGGTTTTCAAGAAAAGGACATTCTAGAAGCTCCTGTCAGGCTACTGTGACATACCTGTCCTCCAGCTGCACATGCAGCCACCAAACCAAACTGGCCTCCTTCCTTCCGTAATCTGTTGGCAGCTGCCATGACCAACCGACAGCCAGTGGCTCCAAATGGGTGTCCCAGGGACAGCGACCCACCCCAGTTATTAAACTTCTCCAAGGGAGGCGTTCCAACCTGATCAGATAAAACAGACACAAATATAATAAAAATGAGTTTACTTAAGATAAGCATTAGGCCAGGCCCTTAGAAATAAGAAGCAACAGAACTAGATAGAAATAACTAACAAGATGCATCACAAATTATTTTACAGCAAAAGAAAAATTCTAGGTCAATTCTGAAAGTCAAGGGTACATTTCTTTTTCTTTTTATTTTGGGATGTCTTCCTAGATTTCATCTCAGTACCCCCAAATTTATGTATTTCATTTCTTTTTTCATCTAAAATCAGAATGGAAAAAATAAAAAACCTAAAATTTTGCTTTTTATTTTTTCTAAAGTATTTCCAGGAATATTTTGCAGCTAAGAAACATTATTTAACGAAGCACTAAATTCTTCATAGGAGAAGCTTTCCACTTCATACTTTTTTAAAAAATGTATTGATTTTTTTACAGAGAGGAAGGGAGAGGGATAGAGAGTTAGAAACATCGATGAGAGAGAAACATCGATCAGCTGCCCCCTGCATACCCACTACTGGGGATGTGTCCGAAACCAAGGTACATGCCCTTGACCGGAATTGAACCTGGGACCCTTCAGTCTGCAGGCCGACGCTCTATCCACTGAGCCAAACCAGTTAGGGCTCCACTTCATACTTTTATTGTCAGGTAATTAAGCTCCAAATATTAAAATGCTTTGGAAATTCAAGCATATTTTTTAAGCGTATTTTTATTTTTCAAATCTTTATTGTTGAAAGTATTAATATGTCCCCTTCAAGCATATTTTTAACCAGAAACTTACCTTGGTTTTTCTACCCATGTAGTTTTGTGCAAACCAATCAGAATCCATGGCTTTAAAATTAGCCAAAATCTGACCCTAGAAGGGAAAAAATTCAATAAGGACCTTGTTATTAATGTCTCTCAAGGCTTTCTTTTACGCATGAGTTATTTAAAGCTGAGCACATTTTTAAATCAGTTTTCACTGAAAATTTTCTAAAGAAAAAACTTGGTACTTTTGAAAGGCCTTTAAGGAAGTCTCAAAAGATAGGTCTTCCCACACTGTACATGTGGCCCTGGGTTCTCTCCCCTTGCACCTCTGCCAGCAGTGTAAGTTGGTACTTATTCATATTATAAACCACGCCTGCTCTCTCCCACATTGTATTATTACGGTTCTTTAAATGACTTACTGAGAAAGCTTCATGAAATTCAAAAGCATCAATATCCTTCAGGGTTAATCCTGCCTTTTCTAGAACTTTTGGAGTAGCATATGTTGGTCTGAAAAGAAAAAATAAGAAGTATGTTAAAACTCTAACTTTTAACCTAAGAGCTCCTTCATAGTCCCCAAACTGAGTTATGAGAATGTCTCCACTGGTCCATGCATTCTACCGAACAAACAGTAATTAAGTGCTGGGAATATAATAGTGCACTGAATAGACTTTGGCCTCTACCCCTATGCAGTTTATATTCCAGTCAGGGAAATGGATAATAAACCAACAATGAAAGAGAAACATGAATAATCTGAAAAGCTAGAACAGAGTTCAAAAAGCAAAGCATAGGAAGGGGCATGGCTAGTTTGAAGGACATAATGGAGGCCAATTAGGTAGTCTTGAGGGAAGGGGGTATTCTAAAACGAGGAGGCTTTTCATAAAGGCTCTTTTGAAGATTGTGCAGCACAGTATGTAGTAATATGAAAAAATACTTATACAGGTATATATAACTATATATATAACTATAAGAAGAAATTATAGGAACAAGTGGAAAAGAATTCAAAACTATAAAGTGATATACCAACATTGCTTCTTGGCTTTTTGTCACATCAAGTATAAAATGATATACCAATATAGAGGATTATTATTGTTTTTTAAAATCTAACACACAGTGGGGGGGTGGCGGTGGTTAGAGAGTAACCAAAGGACTTGTATGCATGCATATTAGCATAACCAATGGACACAGACACTGGAGCAGTAGGGGCTTGCCCAGGGTGGGAATGGGTGCGGGGGGAAGAAGGAAGAAGGAAGGAAGGGAGGAGGGGAGGAGGGGAAGGAGGAAGGAGGAAGGAGGTAGGAGGGGAAGAGGAGGATCAATTAGGGGAAAAGGAAACGTATGTAAAACTTTATTTTTTTGAGGCTGGAATTGAAGCTTTTTATTGTGGGATATACATAGTACTATTACTGTTATTAAAACACTTTTACATCATGACACTCTATTATGGAAACTATTCAGTTCTGTGCTGTAGCTAAGACATTCATACAGAGTGACGTTAGGGATTTGTTTGGCCCCTTCAGACATAGTAAAACTTTAGACAATAAAAATAAGTAAATCCAACACACAAACCAATTATGAACTCGTGCTCAACATACTTTAAATTCTGTGCAATAAATATGGGTAATCAAATTTTGATTATAGTCCAAAGATTTATACACTGCCACCTACCCAAGTAACAGTTGATCTTTTGGATCTTGAGACACGTACACAAAATCCCTAGGTAAAAAATAGAGAGGTTAGCTCCAGTAATAATATGAAGAAACCAGAGGTAATTTATTTAAACATTCCTTTACCTCAAGTACGCCTTTGGCTTATAACCCATGGCCAGAGCTTTGTCCTCTGCCATAATCAACATTGCAGATGCACCATCAGTCTAAAATGTTAATCAGAACAATAACGTTAAATTCTTTCGCCTGTCTGGAAGTCTTTCCATAGCTTCCTCTATGTCCTTTTCTGAATCTACCAACTAATTATAGTTATACGGTGATTCTACATAACAAAACCTTTTCATTTTATTCATCATTAAATCACAATTCAAACACCCACATTACAGAGTGTTTGACCCATTTTTGGTAGATAGTCAAAAAGTACCATAATTAACAAAATAGGCAAAGAAAATAGGTATAAATATATACATATTTAGGAAAATGTATTCATAATAAACCAAAAGTTTTTGCTTTTGGCACAGAATATGATAAATTTTATGCATTAAAACAATCTCTGAGTTACTTATTTATTTTTACATTTTCTGGACTGTTTCTCAGCTGCTTCCTGCCTGTAGCTTCTAGGTGATATTCTTCTACTAATAGTTTCCAAAATAAGCAAACCAATAGGAGAACAGAAACAGTCAGGCTAGGAACATCAATCTTCTCTCTATGAACACATCCCATATGCTTTTTCCCAACTGCTAATGGAAAAGTTAGGAACCAAGAGGAACCACTGAAAAAAGCCCTTTACCATGACTTTAAAAGAGCTAAATAAACAAATACACCAAAATCCCAGAGAAAAAGAAACTATTCTGTAGATTTGCAAAATAAAAACAATTTCTACCACATTCTACCATCTATATCAGGGGTCCTCAAACTTTTTAAACAGGGGCCAGTTCACTGTCTCTCAGACTGTTGGAGGGCCAGACTATAGTTTTAAAAAAACACTATTAACAAATTCCTATGCACACTGCACATACCTTATTTTAAGCAGGACAGGCAGCAGCGGCAAAAACACCCAGCGGGCCGGATAAATGTCCTCGGCGGGCTGCATGTGGCCCACGGGCTGTAGTTTAAGGATGCCTGATCTATATCTATATATATAAAAGCCTAAGTGATTGTTCGACCAGTACCTATGATGTGCACTGACCACCAGGGGCAGATGCTCAATTCACAGGCATGGAAACATGGAATAGACTGATGAATCTTAGAGGGAAGGAGGCAGTGGGAAGGGTGGGAAGAGATTAATCAAAGATCTTATATGCATACTAGAAGCCCAGTGCACACATTCATGCACCAGTGGGGACCCTCAGCCTGGCCTCGGGGATAAGGCATAGACAGGCTCTCCGACATCGCCCAAGGGGTCCCAGATTGCGAGTGGGCGCAGGCCAGGCCAAGGGACCCCACCAGTGCATGAATGCATGCACTGGGTCTCTAATATTGTTATAACTCTGAAGACATTATGTAGGCACCATCAATAGGGTAGCCATAGAATCTGGAAATATAGTTTACATATATAGTTTTTGGACATTACATTAACAATATTTTCAATGCACCACTGGGCAAAATTATAATAAGTGTATTACATTAACAGAAACGCATATATCTATGGTATATTATCTCTGATGATTTGTGTTTCTGATTTTCAATAAAGAGATCAGCACACTCCAGAAGTAATCAAGGGGAATCAGATCTGGCAAGAGTGTAGCTCATGCCACATGGCCCTGTCATATCCAATTTGGTTTTGGAAATGACCACCTCACCAGCCCTTCACCACTCAGGCTTAATGGGGTGGTGTGCCATCCTGCTGGAACTATCCTAGGGACTTTTCCTAGACCAAGCATGTCAAACTCACAGCCTGTGGGCCAGCCTACAACGAATATTTTTGCAGCCCAGCCAATATAACAGTATGTAAGAAAGTTTTAATAAAAATTTTGTGCCCTCATCGGTTTCACTCAATGGATAGAGCGTCGGCCTGCGGACTGAAGGGTCCCAGGTTCGATTCCGGTCAAGGGCATGTACCTTGGTTGCGGGCACATCCCCAGTGGGGAGTGTGCAGGAGGCAGCTGATCGATGTTTCTCTCTCTTTGATGTTTCTAACTCTCTATATCCTCTCCTTTCCTCTCTGTAAAAAAATCAATAAAATATATATATAAAAAATTTTTATAACTTCATTTTTATAATCGCCTGTTCTTTTATCTCCAGTGCCTCGCATAGGCACTCAACACTTTCTGGCTGATGAAAGAAAAATACCACATGTCCTCACTCATCTATGGATAATAATAACCATTATAAACTGGTGAACAAAAATGGATACAGAGGCAGAGCAGCATCAAACAGACTGTCAAATTACAGCAACAAGGACAGGAACATTGCGGGCGGGGGGGGGGGGGG
>PVJC01000740.1:0-111244 GCA_004026665.1 Murina feae
GAAGGAAGGAAGGAAGGAAGGAAGGAAGCCCAGCACCTTGATTTGTCCTAAGTGTGGCTCTCAGAAACATTATGCAAGAGAACAATGAGCTGCAAAGTGTGGGTAAGCATGGTTCCTGCCCTACCTATGTGTCAGAACACTGATGAGGATTAAATAATGATGTAAGAACTTTCAAAATTATAATAATGCTATTATTATGACATGTTCTTCTCCCTCAGAGGTAAAAGGCACCCCTAAATAAGCTGAAAGAAATTTACCCAAATGCTGTATGATGCTATTTAGGTTGGGGCCCTGCCTCATCTTGGGAGTGAAGAGTTTCCCTTGGCTGCAAAGTAGGAAATGGGCTGGGTTGCAACAGGTCCCTCATACATTTCGGATGCTCTGTTTGAGTGAATAGCTCTAGCTTTCTGTAACTACCTGTAAGCTTCCGGCCCCCTTGGCTCCAACTGGGCCCTGAGGATCAATTCCCATTCTGAAGAAGGATTGTTGTTGTTGTTTTCTCTTTTGTACCTGGAAAAAAATAGTTACCATCATAGATTGCAAAGAAAAACTCCAATTCAAGAGCCTAGAATTGTTTAAGTGGATAGGGCCCAGCCTTAAATTAATAATGTCAAGTCAAAGCTCAGAGGAAAGGTAGGGGAGGGTTGGGGTAAGGGGGAGAGATGAACCAAAGGACTTATATGCAAGCATATAGGCCTAACCAATGGACACAGACAATGGGGGGTGGTGAGGGCATGAGAGGAGGGGATGGGGGGTAATATGGGGATAAGGACACATATGTAATAACTTAATCAATAAAGAAATTTTAAAAAAGAAAACATAATTTTTGTTTCCAAAGAAAAGTAGAGGAACATAAACTGAGGATATTAAATTATAAATCAACAATTAGAGCAAAAAAATGGCAAAAAAAAGTGATATGCTAGTTAAAAGCCTTAGTATAGTTATTGTAATTGAGCATTAAATGTAACTCTGAGCTTCCTGGCAGGCAGGGCAAAAAGGTAAATATGGTGACTTACATTATTTTCTTTTTCTGATTGAAGGGAGTGTCCTTATGCTTCAACTTTTTCTGGTACTAAATTTTAAAAAGGGATTTAATACTAAGTAACCTCAAAGGTAATGTATATGTCTTTAAGCAAGAATTTTATATCCAACACAGGAAATTTCTTCTAATATCATCTTGTTCCCCCTTTTGAACTCCAGGCTCATATTAACAACTGACTAAATTTCTTCACCTAGATATTTTAGACTCATTTCAAACTGAAAATATTCCAAACTGAACTTGTTAATTTCTTTCTGAAATTACTTCACCCCCCCTGTGTTTATTATCTCAGGTACACAGTCTCACATATACCAGCTGCCAGAAAAAAAAATCTCAGATTGTTCCGATGACTTTACCCCTAACTTCCAACCCATACTCAGTCAATTCTGAAGACTCTGACTCCTTGATTTTGTTTAAATCTCTCTTCTCCTCTCCACCTTCATTACCACTATTTTCAGTCAAAGCCTCATCATCTCCCACCTGGGCTACTGCAAGGGCTTCTTAACTTGCCTTCATGTTATTTCAACCTGTTCTCCACACTGCCTCTCTGATCTCTAAAAAATTGCAAATCCAATCTTTCTGAAAACCTCCCAAAGGCTACCCATCGCCTTCATGGTGAAATCTAAACTCCTGACTTAGCAAAGTGAGATGTTTCACCAGTTTATTTTACAGCCTTCTCTGCTGACACACCTCTTACAGACTTTCTAACACAAGCACACATCATTGTTCCTGCCTCTACGCTTTGCACAGGTTATTCATTCGGCCTCAGAATCCCTTCTCCTTTGCAAACCTGGTGTCCTTCATTCTAGAACGCTTTTCTCTTTTCTCATCTTTTAACACCCACCACAGTTAGGTTCTTCCCTCCTGTATCACTTGGCTTCCAGGTATGTCTCAGTTACTACATGGTGCTGTAACTATTTTCTTAGTTTCTGTATCCTCCAAGAATATTAACTCTTTAGAGACAGAAACGGAATCTCACTCATTCTAGGTATTCAACTCTACACATGTGCCGGACAACCTTAGAGTCTGATAAGTATTTGTGGACCAAATGAGGAGATGAAAAGACAGAACACTGTTTACATGGCCCAGTGAGGTCAAGCATAGGATGTGCTGACTTGTGGTAAAGGGATCAACAGAACTTTCCCTTTAAGATATCTGGAGGTGTGGGGTGGATAGAGAGCACTTTAGATAAACCTCTCAGAAATCATCATTCTGATAGCAGACAGCAAATGGTTTTGCTCTTTACAAAGACTTCAGCGGCTTATTTTCTGTTTGCCTGGCCAGGCAAATCTGTATACCTTGACCATCTGTGTGTGGGCAGATGGGTAGAGGCAATCGTATTACATTAAAAGAAGGAAGAAGCCCGGCCCAGGAAGTGTATTATAAGGGTATTTCCCTACACAATCAGGGTTTCCCTCAATAAGTATTGCTTTTATCAAGGACCTGGCATAACATCAATAAAGAATCCCTTTGGGGATCAATGAGTGGGGGGAGGGAACATATATAATACGTTCAACAATAAAGATATAAAAAGAATCCCTTCCCTGCTCCACTCCCCCAAGTTTCTCATCAGTTTTTGTCAAGTGTGTCTGAGTTAACTGGGGAACTAATTTAAAAGGCAGATTTCCCAAGTCACCCCTGTCAGACCCCTGCCTCGAAGGTGGCCTCAGCATTGGCTTGGGATATTTTTCAGACAGGCCCCATTGCCTCGTTCTGCAGTGGCACTATGACAGCTCTAGATTGACAGAGCTCAGGCTCGATTTTGTTTTTATCCTTTACCGGTTTGTGAGCACAAGCAGTTTCCAATGCCCCCAGGCCCAGTACCAATGGCCCACAGACCCTGGAGGCCATTCTCTTCATGTCACACAGGCTCCGTGTGAAGGCAGTTCTACTTGCATCCCACCAAGAGAATAGGAGCCCCTGTGCAGGTTTGCCCTGTGCAGATTGATCAGTATTGTGAATAATAGTATCCAGTAATCAATTTTGGAAGTAAATATTAACCAATCAAAGCCAAATAAAACTGATGTTCTCAAAAGTCTTGCACTTACATTCCGTCTTTGATCTTACAATAGCCCTGTGAGGCACGCAAACATGTTACCATTTTATAGATGTAGAAAAGGAGACTCGGAGAAGACAGGTGACTTCTGTAAGTTCACATAGATGGATTGCTGACAGTTGAGCCCAAGTTTTCTGACTTCATTTTCATGCTGTGTTCCATTCCACCTTGCTTGCTCATTTCTGGTGTCAGCAAATGTGGAAACTGAGAGAGAGGAACATTACGAGGATCATTACTAGGACTCAACCATGTCCATGAAGATATTTGCAATTATGATTTTCTATAAAAATGATTACTTACAAGTTTAAGTAAGAGTTCTCATTTCTGAATTACTGGAGTACAGACACTGTGGCTGTATGTGAAAGCTCCAGTCCCATGTATCATGGAGTTTTCTGAAGTCCTTTATACCAACCTAAGCCTTTAGCAGCATTTCTGAGGAGTGCTGGAGCTGGTTCACACTCATTAATGAGAGCCAGTTGTGGGCATCTTTTCCTCACTTTCTGGTTTAGTGATGTCACATTGGTAGCTTAAAATCGGTCATGGTATAAGAATTTACACCATGGAAATCAGCAAATGCTACAGTTCAGGGCTCTTTTGTCTCAGAGAACCAATGCCCTACTGCTTACAGCTAACAGTGACTGGCACAAACTAAGAGTTCAGAAGTTCTCTTGTGTCATCTGCATGGGACCATCTTCAGTGTTGATTTTGCCTCTAACCACAAGTCATACCCCATTCATGGGGCCATGCCATTCCTTAAATAGGACACCCTTTTCATCAGAGCTTGCAAAATCAGATGGATGGGTTTCTACTTATAGCCTCTCATATTTGTGTAGTTTGCAAAGCGTTTTCACATCCCTCATCGCTTTGAGCTATGTGTGGTCTGTGGGGCAGATCCCTTTCTCTCTTGCTCAAAGATCTGAGAAGTGATGTGACCATTCCCAGGGTCACAAGCCTAACAAGTGGCAGACAGGGGATTGGACTGGGTCTTCCACATCATTGTTCTGTGCTCCTTCCCCTTGTAGCAGGCCCCTCCTTCACTTAGGACACCTGTAATACCTGCAGCTCAGGTTACTGTCTGAGCATAGAGAAGGTACACCTACTAGTATTTGTCTTAGCCCCTGACAGAAAAGCTCAGACATGTTAGCTTAGGCATATCTACATCCAACCGTTAGCCCACTTTACTGATTCTCTGCATGGAAAGGAGTCTGCTTTCACTCTCTCGCTGTTCTTGGTCGTCTCTTTGATTCCTTTAAAAACTTTTAGGGTGATGCTATGTCTTTGGGTCCTACTGTATATCCTTCCCTGAGCAGGAATGTGGAGCCTCCTGAGTGACCCACATTAATGTCCAGCTTCCCCTCTTGCACAATTCCTAGCTTCTCTATAGCCCGGTGATGGGATTATTGATTGTAAGCATTTCACAACACATTTTCAAAACATGCCGAAGGTCAAGAACTAGTGACTCATGGGCAGTCACATTTCTTTCTGCCTTGGCCCCTCAGTTACATTGGTGAGGTTGGTTACTGGAAGTCATTGAAGAAAAGGAGGTAAAAGTTAACTCTGTCCAATCCTGGCCAGCAGGATTACTCAGTGGTTTGAAAATATGACTGTTAATCTTCTATTTAGTAATGATCTACTGAATGACTTTGATTTTTAATACTGAGTCTCTTGAAAAATATAAGATGCTAATGAAAGGATTTCAGTGCTCATTTTGCCACCAACTTGTCCCAGAGTCCCTGAGAGGTACTCAAGTGAAGAAAAAAAAAAAAAAGCTTAGGTGATATCTGGGGGGAACTTTGCTGCTCTGAAAGCCTGTGGTTCTATGTCAGTCCTTTAGACAATGAAGACATTACCCCATCCAGTATTGTAGGTAATTATTTACCTCTCTGCTTGAACCCAGTGAGAGTGCTCTGAGGGTCAGTGTGGGAGAATGCTTCAGAGTACAGTGTCAGAGAGAGTGCCAGACCAAGAGGCAAGGGTACCGGGTAAACTTAAAACTTTGCTACCTATGCTTTGAATGTACTAAAAAATTGCTAGGGCCTGTTAGAGCCTCAGTTTCCTTATCTGTAAAATATAGACAGTGACAAATACTTTCTTTTAGAAGGATGTTTCAAAGATTAAGTGAACTTCATGTGTGTAAATTTTTTTTGGTACAAACATTAATGCATGGAAATTCCCACAGTATGCTTCTACATGGGCTAGTTGAAAGTTCTGGGGAAAAAGATTATTAAGACGATATATTTTTTTTCCTGAAATAATTTTTTCCTCATTCCCCCAAATAATCTAAATTATATTATTACAGTTTCCTACTGTCTTTTAAGGAAAAATCATGGAACTGGAAATTTCTTAATAGTTCTTTTGTAGGTTTTTATATTTACCCTACAGGTCATTTAATTGTAGTACAATATAATCACAGAAATAAGAACTGTGATGACATTCAAGTGATCAGAGGTGTCTGCACTTCCTTTATTCACCAGCATAGCCCCCTTTGCACATCTGTACTGCATATTCACCCTCCCCAAGCTGGTGTGGGCAGCACTGCTCCCCTTACTCCTGGCTAGAGAAGGAGCTGGAGAAAAAGGAAGCAAATTCAGGTTTGTAAAGCACATCTGGGTGAGGAAAGGCAAGCACATGTTTTGACTTGACAAAAATTGCTTTTGTCCCCTCCCCACTTTGTCCTCTCATCAGGACATGTCAGAATGTATAGAGACTTTGGCAGTCACTGCTCTCATCTCTTCACTGTATAAAAGAACAATCAAAGTCTGACAGCTGAGAAATTACTTAGCCAGAGTCCCACAAGCAGCTTGGGAAGAATCAGAAATCAAGCATTGGTCTCTTGACTTCTCCTGTCTTCTCTATCCTGTGCACCAGATGTGGGAAAGAATCCTAAGATCCTAGTTGAATATCTTGGGCTTCTGGTTTTCAAGGACAGTTTTATGATTCGCAGCAATGATGCCTCAAAGGCTGTGGTAGGTAGCTTGAATGAACTCATAAAATAAACATTCATCACAGAGCACATGTCACCAAACACCTGCAAGATCTGAGCATTGGCACCAAAGCTGCTTTCATTGTCAAAGAAAAGAGTGGAGATGGGGGAAGAACTTGGCTGAACAAAGCTGGCAGAATTTTTACTAAGAAATTCAGAGGTAATTTCTGGAAGAACAGGAACACATTTCTAAAGGATTTAAAATTTTTTAAATGTGATCGGGTGAGTTTAATAGTTAAAGAAGTGAAGGGCATCGAGTATTGCCTGGTACATAAGGCCTTCTCCAGACAGGTCCTTTCTATGTCCCTTGATCACAGAGTCCTGAAGGCCTCAAGCTGGGCAGGCTCAGTGGTTACCCAGAGCAATGCCTGAAGTTGCTGTTTCCAGCTAAACTCCCATATAAACATACCAAAGCACTTGTGGTTCTCAGTGGAATCTCTTCTCATTAGAACAACACCAAAGTCAAAAAGACATGGACTATTTGTTTTTCAATCTGAATCCATTCATTCAAAGTGGATTCTTTGGCCTATTTTGTAGGTCAATGTACATCAACAGAATGGTACAGTTGCAAAATACATGGTCACTTCCCTTTGGCTACCCATAATTTTTAAACTATGAGATCTTTTTATTTATTTACTCACTAGTGGCCCAGTGCACAAAATTCATGCACGGGGGAGGGGAGGATGTCCCTTAGCCTGGCCTGTACCTTCTCCAATCTGGGACCCCTTAGGGGATGTGCGACTACTGATCTAGGCCTGATCCCACCACAAGGATCAGGCCTAACCAGCAGTCGGACATCCCTCTCACAATCTGGGGCCGCTGGCTCCTAACCACTTGCCTGCCTGCCTGCCTGATCACCCCTAACCACCTCTGCCTGCCAGTCTGCTTGCCCTCATCTCCCCCCCCCCTTTCTGGCCTGCTTGCCCCTAATTGCCCTCCCCTGCCAGCCCAGTCCCACCCAACTGCCCTCCCCTGCTGGCCCGGTTGACCTTAACTACCTTCCCTTGCCAGCCTGGTTGCCCTTAACTGCCGTCCCCTGCAGGCATGGTCCCTCAACCCCAACTACCCTCTTTGCAGGCCTGGTCGCCTCCAACTGCTCCCACCCGCCAGCCTACTCGCCCCCAACTGTCCTCCCCTGATGGCCTGACCGCCCCTAACCGCCTCTGCTTCAGCCCCACCACCATGGCTTTGTTTGGAAGGACGTCTGGAAGGTCTCCCAGAAGGTCTCCTGGTCTAATAAGCATATTACCCCTTTATTGGTATAGAATTAATAGTTGTTATTGGGAGAGCATTGGACTAAGAACCTGTTGCACTTGCAGGTGTAGCAAGCTTTCTGAACCTCAGTTTCTTCACTTGTAAGATACTATTTATTTTCTGCTTTGCAGACCTCACCTGCTTGTTGTGAGCATTAAATGAATAAAACGCTATTTAAACTCTAAAGCCTGCAAGTGTATGAAGGATTGTTGCTACTACTTTGTGCCCAACAGTGTGCAAAGCACAGGTGGGTTGCAAAAAAAAATAGGAGAGTTGGTCCCTACACTCCAGGAACTTACAGCCCTGTGTTGGGAAACCAAGACACACCCAAATGAAACAAATATGTAATACCTCGAGGCTGTGCCTACTATTTACATGATGGGTAAAGACTGAGAACTCTAGTAGTGCAGAGAAAGGGGAGATCATTAACAGGCTGGAGAAGTGAGGAATGGCTTCTGGAGGAGGAAAGGGTTGAGTTGGTAAAGAAGTAAAGATTATAGAGTAGGTCTTTATGGGTGTAGTATAGCTGAATGGTTTTCTTGGTAGATAATCTTGTCAAGCTGGAGTTATGGATTTAAGAATTTGAGGAGAATTATAAGAAAGAAAAAAATCAGAGCAGTTTTTAGGCCAATTGTAGGTTCTGATGAAATGATTTGGAAGGACTCGTGTATAGGATGAACTAAGATGTAGGAGGAAAAAGGGCTGTTGCGGAGGAGTCCAAGCTGGGGGTAATGTGGTCTTGGATGGACCAATGGGAAGGATAAAGGAAAGCAATACATCAAGTGAAAGATAGTTCTGTTTGTAGGGGATAAACAAGTCTTATTAACCTTTGATCCACTATTGGTGTCTAAACTTTGAAATTTAAGTTAAACTGAGCAACAAAGCATAAAAATAGGGGTCATCTTTCTATGCACATTGAAGCACTTGAGAAAACCCAAATTGATCTCACAGAGTCTGTTTTTCAATAAAAAAGGAATTAAAGTGCTGGCTGACCCATAAAATGAGGGTTTTCAGATTAGGACAAAACCATAAAGATTACCTGGTCACATGAATGACCAATTTCAGAATTTCTGCTCCAATATGCCCATCAAGTGCTTATCCATCCTCTTTAGCCTCTCTAGTGATGGGAGCTCACTACCACTTGAGGAAGGCTATCCCTTGGTTATATATCTTGATAACGTCAACATTTTTATTTTCACTTTTTGTAAATCTTAAACTTCTCTCACATCTTTTTTATTCAGCCATTTAATTAAAGATGCAGGTCCTGTCTTCCAGAGTTTTCCTTAACACCTTAACTTATAAATTCCCTTTTACATTGAGTAAATAAAGTGCAAAAAAAGTCTAATCACTTCCATATTTATTTATCATTTGACCCAAAGACAAGAGAGTTCAATTCTAAATCTTACAGAAAAATAAAATGAAATAAAGGAAACACACACAAAAAAAACACAGAAAAGACTTGTGGGATTCTTATGCTTTGTCTTTATTTCAACCAGGGATTGTTTTGCCCTTGGACAAAAGTCAGGTCTCATTAACCTGTGAAATACCCTGTTTCCCTGAAAATAAGACAGTGTCTTATATTAATTTTTGCTTCCAAAGATGCACTAGGTCTTATTTTCAGTGGATGTCTTATTTTTCCATGAAGAAGAATATGGTGCACATTTATTGTTGAACAAAAAAAAAAAAAAAGGAAATTTATTACCTGTGTGTCCACACAATGTGCCCGACTCCTGCCCCATGCGACTCACTGTCTAATTGTGAGTGAGCCAGACTCCATCAGGGCAGAGCGAGCAGCAGGCGGCAGCTTGTCCTGGCAGTAGTGCGGGCTCTCTGATTAAAAGAGACCTCGCTTATTTCACTTAGCATAATGCTCGAGAGAGTTGGGGGGGGGGGTTAAGAGATCAACTGAAGTACTTGTATGCATGCATATAAGCATAATCAATGGACACAAGACACTGAGAGGTAGGGGAGGAGGGGGGAAGGTCAAGGGGAAAAAATGGAGACTTATTTAACCCTCTTTGTAATACTTTAAGCAATAAAACAAAATTTAAAAAAAAGATTTAGGATTACTAGATTAAAAAAAAAAAAAGAAAGAAAGAAACCTCGCACATTCTGTCTGCTCCAGCTACACTGTGGCCAAAGTGAGCTGCATGGTGGCACCCGCTGCTACAGCCCAGAGTCCAGAGTTATGGTAGCTTTGGGGGGCCTTGTTATCAAGGAGGCCTTATGTTTGGGGGAGGCCTTATTATCAGAGAGGCCTTATGTTCGGGGAGGTTTTATTTTAGGGGGGATGCCTTATATTTCAGCAAGAGGCAAAATTGTAGGTAGGTCTTATTTTTGGGGATGTCTTACTTTTGGGGAAACAGGGTAGGTGTTTTTATCTCTTTCTTTTTTAAAAAACTGATCAACTGGATATCTTTCCAGGGATTTGGTGTCTGAAAGCAAATTCAGTGAGTGGGAAAGTTTGACTAGATTCAGAATGATCCTATCAAATAGCCAAGAAGAGTAGAAGTCAGGTCATCCAGAGAGGCAGCAAAAATAAGGCTTGTAGGGATGTACTATACATTTGGAGCAGGAGAAGTTCCAGTCTAAATTTTAAGCATTTCATTTCATCAGTCAGTAGTAGCTGATATTTTAAAAATAAAAACAAAAGATATTAATAATAATAATAATAATAATAATGGACAACCAAGAAATCCTGAAACTTCTTAATTGATTCAGAAGGAAGGATATTTTTATACACTCCATTGTAGTAGGGTGGTCTTTTATTATTGCCTATGCAAGTTATATAACCATGTCTGTTCCAGGCTGCGTTGCAAAAAAACTTTAGCACTTTAAATGTTTAGGGTAGAAAGGATAATCTTTAGCAAATCATAGAAAATGCTCCATCAGATCAAAACAAACAAGCAAACAAATATAAGCAGGTCAATTTTCCCTTTTTGGCACTGTGCAGGACCATATGCTACCAGAGTAGAGAATTTAAAAATAGCCTGTCACACAGCTCACAGTGTAGCCCTGGGACATGGTGGGGGTGGAAGGATTGCCTCACACTTAATAATAGTGACACTTCACATTTATACCAACCTCTTCTCAAAGAGTATTTTTCAGTTATTTTATTTTCCTTTTTTTAAAAAATTGAATCTTCCTGATGTCTCTGATAGTTGAGCAGGAGGTGGTACAATTCTTCCCACTTTACAGAGATGACTGAGGTATTGAAAGGTAAAGTCACCAACTCAGGATTACAGAGTGACTCAGGGATCCATCCTGTGCTGCTCAAAACACAGTGGGCTGCCAAGTGCAGCAATATCCTGGGGCTGTAAGAGCGACGAGTTCATAGGATGTTGCACAAAAAAGAAAAAGTTGCTTCCCATCATTTCTGTTTTGAAATGCGCTTGCCTCTTTCATTTTAAGCATTTCATAGGTTTCTAATTTTAAGGCCAATTTGTTAGAAGCCATGGTGACCTATATTTGTAGACCAAGTTCCATAGTCACAATAACAAGGTAATTTTTCACACCTCCCTAACTCCTTACACCTGAGATGGTTTTACAATCTGCTGTCCCACAAGGTCTAGGTAACAAGCTGTCATTTAGGCAGGGCCAGAGTTATGATGTGAGGGAACAAAAGCTCAGGGTGTGAGGGAACTTTCTCACCTGGTTGGTGAAACAGACACTGACCAAAACCCACTTCTTCTCTCTGCTGGTCTAGGCTGTTTTCCTGCTGTCTCCTAAGTCTTCTAGGTCTAAGCAATGTGGTGCGACTTAATGCAGAGTATCTTACTAGGAAAAATATCTCCTCTGTGCTCGGGGGAGACTTCCACCCAACAGCTTCTAATTAGTTGCATAACCGGAAGGGTGAATTCTATATGTGGCAAAACCCAGGAGAAGTCAGTAATAAGTTCCTTTTTTAGGGGAAGAAAAAAACTCTTGGCATACTGATGGTCCAGGTGGACAATTTGGAGATGTGTGGGGTCCTCTGAGGTGTTGCTGGCCAGACTTAACTCCTGTTCTGAGCCAAACTCCCTCTGCTCTGTACCATACCCACTCTTCTTCCAGTACCCTGAATTCCTGTGCTTTTGAATTCATTGGGCAAAACCCCCATCCTGGGGAAATGAATGATCCTCTCTCACCTCAATTGTTTGCACTTGAGCAGCAGAATGCTGTTAACATCGCAGACCATGCTGACCGTTCACTTTAAATTTATGATCACAACCCTCAAATGGACACTGCCAGAGAGCCCTGCAACACTTCTAGAAAACTTGATTTTTCAATCTCTGGATCTTTCACTCCTTCACCTCCCTCCTTCAGCCTCCCCCATGCTTTATTCTCATATCCTCCAAGATGACAATCCTCCTTCCTTACAATCAGAAGAAAATAATTCCATCTTTCCAATACCAGCTCCTTTACTCCCCTGAATCTGTGCCCCGTACACTGCCTCCCTCCTGTTACAGTGGATGCAGTTTCATGATTTCTAAGACTGACCTTCCAATTGTCCTCTGGAATCTCTTCTTTCACTTGCCTCTCTTTTGCAGCATCATTTTCTCTTGTTCTGTTACATGCATCCTATCAGCATTCAAGTATGCCTTTAAAATACAACTCTCTCTTAATCCTACACATCCCTTCAGCTGCCACCCCTTTCTTTCATGCCTTCATAAAAATCTGCAAAAATAAGATCTACATTTCTGTCCTCTGCTTCTTCAGTCCCATCAACTCTGCTTCCTCAGCTCGCCTTCATCTTTCTTTGGATCCTATCCCTCCACTTAAACGGCCCTTTACTAATGATGTCCATGCTTCCAGAGCAAAGTGTACTCAATTTAATGCACTATTATTAAGTAGAATTCAGCACGGTTTATTTTTCCTACTTTTTAAAATGTTTTCTTCTCTTGCCTTCTATGTTCTACACTAACCCGGTTTACTCTTGCCTTCCTATCTCCTTGTCTGACTCTCCTCTTTGTCAGACTTTAGAGGTTCTTGTCTTTATTTATTCTTTTTGCACTCTTCCTAGGTGAATTCATTGAGTCCCATAGCTTTTATATATCATTTATATGCAGATAACTCCACATCTCTACCTCCATCTGACCTCTCCCTTGAGCTCCAGAGATGATAACTCTAATTATGTGTGAAATATCTAATGAGCATTTCACACAAGCCATGACCCAAACCAAACAATTGATTTACCCCTACCATACCACGTATTCCTCTTCTCTAAGTCTTTCCTGTCATGATAAGTGGTACTGAATCTTCTAGTTATTTGTTCACAGCAAATAACTAAGTCATTCTCTGTGTTTTGTTTTGTTTTTTCATTTCCCTCAAAGCACATGTTTGAACATATGTTAATTTAGAATATTTTTCATCATCTCCACCGCTGAACATCTTATTCCAACTATCATCATGTTCTTCCTGTCCAGACTTTTGCCCCCATAGTCAGCTTTTCATGCAGTAGCCAGAATGATGCTTCTAAAATCATAAATTATAATGTCACTTCTTGGCTGAATAATCTTACCATGAACTTTAAAACTCTGCAGGGCCTGGCCCCTGCCTACTTGTCCAACATCATCTCCCTCTAAGCCTTGTCCACAGAGCTCACTGGCCTTTTTCTCCCTCAAACTTGCAAATACTTTCCAATCAGAGGACTTTTGCACTTGCTTTCCTATTTGGATATTCTTCCAGATTTCTAATAGTGTTTCATCTTGTCATTCAGGCCTCAGAACAAATGTTATTTCCTTAGAACAAACTCACCTGGCAATGTTGCTAAGGTATTCTCCAAGATCAAATAAATATCGCATCTCTACCCACCCCCCATAGACAAATGTTTTTCCTGAGTTTGATTTTGGTGAATTACACCCTCAACTTTTATAGTGAGTCAGTATAAAAATGGACATTGAAATATGTGGCTACACTGTCTCTTGTGGTTTCTGAGGACATTATTTGCCATGTCACTTAATAACCTTTTCTATAAAGCCCCAAATGAGAAATTCTTTGAGATCTAAGTGGTAGGAAAGCTTTGCTTCCCTTGGGGAACTGATAATGACACAATTGACTTTGTTTTGTTTTTCTTCACTTCTTTTCTCCCCCTCCGCCCCACCCTTTCTCTTTCTCTCTCCCTTGATTTACTAACACAAAGATCAGAGTCAAAATTTTGGCTAAAGTATTGCAAATCTGTGTGATTATAATCACCTGTCTACTAGATAGCTTGTCTAATAGAACTTCTTACAGTTATGGTAATATTCTGTATTTGCAATATCTTATAAGTAGCCACTTAGCCACATGTGGCTACTGAACACTTGAAAAGTGGCTAGTGACTTTGAAGAACGGATTCTTAAATTATATTAAACTAGTGGCCCAGTGCACGAAATTTGTTCACAGGGGAAGGGGGTCCCTCAGCCCAGCCTGCACCCTCTCCAATTGGGGGCCTCTTGGGGGATATCTGCTGGGCCTAAACTGACAGTCGGATATCCTTCTCACAATCTGGAACTGCTGGCTCCTAACTGCTCACCTGCCTGCCTGCTTGATCACTCCTAACTGCCTCTGCCTGCCTACCTGACGGCCCTAACTCCTCTGCCTGCCTGCCTGATTGCCCCTAACTGCCCTTCCCTGCTGGCCTGATCTTGCCCCCAAGTGCCCTCCCCTACTGGCCTGATCTTGCTCCCAAGTGCCCTCCCCTTCTGGCCTGATCTTACTTCCAACTACCCTACCCTGCCACCCTGGTTGCCCCCAACTGTCCTCCCCTGCTGGCCTGATCTCACCCCCAACAGCCCTCGCCTACTGGCCCAATTGCCCCTAACTGCCTCTTCCTGCCTGATTGCTCCTTACTGCCCTCCCCTGCCAGACTGATCTCTCCCCCAACTTCCCTCCCCTGCAGGCCTGATCTTGCTCCCAGCTGCCCTCCCCTGCTGGCCTGATCTCGCCCCCAACTGCCCTCTCTGCCTCGGCTCCCATCACCATGGCTTTGTCGAGAAGATGTCTGGTTGACCTAGTCTAATTAGCATATTACCCATTTATTAGTATAGATACATTATATAGGATAGGATCGTTTAAATGGGGGGGGGGAGCCTTTTTCAACAGGAGGAGATGCTCTTGGCAGACAAAAATACATAATGCCTATATCTGGACTGATAGCCAGCCATATACACTATACTGCCAAACCAGTCATTAAAAAATTGAACTGCTTTCTTACACCTTACACCCAACAACTCTTGCCTTAAAACCCCTCCTCAGCCCCCACCTTAGGTTCTGCTTTTGTAGTTCACCCAGATTAGATCCTGATTGGTCAATTTCTATTCCAGTCAGCATCAAAAGCCCGTCTGCTAGGCAGCCATTGGCTCCTCACACTTCACCCAGATTTGGTTCTGATTGGTTGGTTTCTATGCTAATCAGTATCTCTGGGCCTGATCAGAGAGGTAGGGCTGATCAGCAGCCCCTCTGAAGGCCTGGAGAGAAACAGAGGTGTGGCTGCTGGTAAAGCCCAGAGAGAAAGAGAGAGGCAATGGCTGATCAAACGCTGCCATGGAGGTTGCAGGTCAGACTCTGCCTCTCTCTTCAGACCTCTCTCCAGGCCTGATCCACAGCCCCCTCAGCAGTCAGTGCTGGGTCTCAGAGCCCACAGCAGTGGCAGTCAGTGCTGGGTCACCAAGGCAACCCAACACTGACTGCAGGACTCACTTGTGGTCGGTGGAGCCTTCGGGCCTTATGGACCCTGGGTTTTTATATATTAGGATTATAAGTAACTTACATTTAAGCTTAGTGCTACCACACTGACCAAATGTGTAGCCACTATACCTATTCCTTTACCTTCTAAAGCCAAGGAAGTTGGCCCTATGCAGTCTACTTAGAATCTGAGGCAAACCTTCAGGAGGTCACCTCCTTCAAGACCATGCTTGAGACAGGGTAACTGGTAAACCAATTGAAAACATAGAGGAATAGTTCTATATTCAATACATCACCAGGAAAGGATGGCCTACCCCAAATATTGATGATTTAGGTGTTACTATTTTTTAAATACAGAATGATGTGTTATTCCTTGTATTATATAAAAGCACTGGACTGAAATGAGAAAACCTGAGTTCTTAGTCCCAGCTCAGTTACTAAGTGCCTGTGTGACTTTGATCAAGTCAAAGTTTCCTCTTCTCTCAAATGAGAGGATTGGACCAAATAACCTTTAATTTCTTGCTTCACACTAGCCATAATAATAATAGGAAATATTTACTGAGTCCTTAGAATGTGTTGAGGTACAATATTGTATTTAGTTCTATGGAGGTTGAGGATATTGCTTCCATTTTCAAAACAGAAGACACTGAGCTTTCATGTTTCCCGAGGGCATAGAGTTGGCAAATAGGAGGCTCTCTGTCTGAATCTCTTTGTTCTGGTGTCAGGACCCACCTTTTTACCTGTTCTGTCCTCTCTAGAATGTTTTTTACATAGGCCAGAAAATCACTGTTTTTCTGCTTAAACAAGAAGTTGTTTTAATTGTTTCAACCAAAATTTCCCAGCAGGCTCCAATATTGTCTTCCCAGCTCTTGGAAGGCCAGGAAGGTCCCAGTACAGTCAGAATTAATAGGTCGGTTGCCACCAGGCAAGAGCAAGCTTGTTTATTTGTCCAGTATGCCATACAAATAGTATCACTTTCTAAGTATGCCATGATATGAAAGATGCTGGGAAGCATATGGGCTTAGACAGACATATGTCATGACTCACTAGCAGGGTCTATCTTGGACTTTTCACAAGTTACATCACATACATTTCAGAAGATTCTATCCTGAGGGGATGATTTATCCCACAAATCTCAATCCTCATTCCCTGGGAGTGGGGTATCTCAGTCATCCCTAGATCTCCAAAGTGTCCATCTCAATAACGGGCCCTGAGCTAATCCTCAACAAAGAAGTTACTTTGTTTTATACCACTGTCCTTATGTTGGTTAGAATCCTAGAAAGTTAAAGCCAGAAAGAGCTTTAGAAATTATAAGTACAACCCAAAGAGTGTAAAGGATCTTATCAAGGTCAGCATCAAAGTTCGAAGTAAAACTGGTCTCTCTCATGCTCAGCCCAAGGCCTCCCACCTCTCCCCTTTCCACTTGTCCCCCACACATTCCCTCCATGCCCCACCCAACTGATAGTCAGACTACTTCTTTGGGAGATGAGGCAGAGGAAAACATAACTGAAATTTCATCTCACCTCTGCAGATGTCAGAAGCAATGAAGCCCTAGTGGTATCTCCCCTGGCTCCATCAAAGGCCACAGACCCATGAGAACCATCCAACCTAGCCTGAACCACCCAGAGAGCCACATGCCTGAAGGCTGCAGCAGTGCTTAGGAAAGTGAGAGGAAGTGGAAATGTGTGAGCAGAGGGCTCAAAGCAACGGGCTCACTACCGGAAAAAAATAAAAATAAGCATGCTCAGAAATAGTGTAACTGATATGCAAAGAAGATCAAAACAAGGGTTTTAAAATATCTTGTCTCCTTTAGAGAGGTTGGGGTGGTAAATGAAGCAAGGTTACAAAAGCATGTTGGGGAGGTGGGGGTGAAAGGGGTGGTTCTCTGCAGCCTGCTAGGCTATGAGAGCTTGGGACCCAAGGGTATTTTGTGGAAGGTAGAAATTTTCTTGGGTAGTTCAGAGGAAGACATAGATTCAGGAGCAACAACCCCAGAGTCTCTCAGTCCCAAAGTCCTCCATGCCTATCCCTCTTGCTATTCCCTGAAATTCTGCCCCATTTGGCTATTTGTCCCAGGGCAGGGCATTACAGATCAGGCAAGCCAGCAGTGGAGGCACTCGGGAATCTATCCAACCTGGCTACACTTCAAGACTCAAGTAGTTGTTTGGAACCAATGTTCCAGGGTTAAGGACAGGGGCTTAGCAAACTAATGGAAGAGAAATTCCCCAGTTTTGTAAAGTGAAATTCCCTTTCCCTTCAGTGTGTTTTGAACAACTTCAGAAATGCTCTCTCTTTAAAAGAACAGTTTTCTTTTGAAACTTGTTCCTGAAATGGGAAACCAAAAGGCTAGTGATGACCATGCTGACTGTTTTTAGCCTCCTCCTGCCAATTTAACCATCCCTAATAATAGCTCAAGGATCATGGAACATTCCCAGCATCAGAGGACCATCAGTCAACAGCATATGTACAAAAGGGAGCATTCACTCCTGTAGGATCTAGAGGATTTCATGGATTTTAGCAGAGGAAGAATGTGGGTAGAAAGCAGTGGGTGACCTGGGATTTGGAAATTAACCATCCCCCATCTGGTCCAGCATTTACACTTACAAAGCACATTTACATTTATTACCCAGTGAGATAGACTAGGTAGGGGCAATTATTCACATCTGCTAGTTGAGAAAACTGAGGCTCCGGTATAAGATGGTACAGGGACACCTCCACTAGTGACCCAAAGTGTTGGCACTCTACTTCAAGTGCTGCATGTTCACTATAGGGTCCGAGGAACCAGATATGGGTATCAGGCCACTTTGCTTTGAACTAGAGTCATCCCTCTCCACCCCATTCTCCTCCTCCCCACTCTCCTCTTCCTTTAAATCAGTGGTTCTCAACCTTCCTAATGCAGTGACCCTTTAATACAGTTCCTCATGTTGTGGTGAACCCCAAAATTATGTTTGTTGCTACTTCATAACTAATTTTGCTACTGTTATGAATCATAATGTAAATATCTGATATGCAGGATATATTTAGGTGACCCCTGTGAAAGGGGTCGCGACCCACAGGTTGAGAACTGCTGCTTTAAATGAAGGAGGGCACATTTATTTTTATTTTTTTATTGCTTAAAGTATTACAACAAATGATAGATAAGTATTACAACAGAAGGAGGGCACATTTAATAGTTTAATGGTAAAACAGACATTTCTCACTTTTGATCCAACGTGTTTTGATGGTTTCTTGGTTAGGCATGATAAGGCAAATCTTACACCACACTCTTCTTGAACCTGACATTGTAGAAAAACACCAATAGATGCCTATGATGACCATGTCCTGACATGCAAAGCCCAGCCCTGGAATGAGATGGGAAACTTCAGGTAGAGTCTACCTTCAATTCCTGCTGATGCAGGTTTGCTCTCTAGGCTCAGAGAATAGTGTGCTTGACAGGCTGTGGAATTTCACAAGGGAGAATTCACTGTGGGCTGAAGGTGTCCAGGGTAGACTTTAATAAAGCTGCATCTTAAAAGGTAAATAGGGCTTGAAGTGTGAGGAGGTCTAGGGAAGCAACAGGATGAAGGCCTAAAAGTTGTAAAAGTGCATGGGAAATTGTAGGAAATTCACATAGACCCATCAGGCTGAAGCCATGGAAATAATTTTGAGGAAACACTTTGGAGTCACACTGGGAGCATCCTTCAAAGACCAACTGAATCACTGGAATTTTACTCTGCAGGCATTTAAGAGTCTCCAAAGTTTTATGAATGCAAATAGTCTCAAAAGAAGGATGTTCTAGAAAGCTCCATTTAGCTGGGTATGCAAGATGAATAATAAGGAGAGCTGGGAGAAGGAAGATCATAAGAAGCACTGGACTTGGAGTGCTTTCTAACTATACAAACTCGATCAGATCAGTGCCAGATAGATGCATAAACATATATAATTATCTCCTCTTTAATGTGAACACCTGCTCTGCCTACCCTTCAGGGAGGTCTTGGACATCACATTCAGTGAAGTTAAAATGCTTTGTAAACTATAAAACTGCAGAACAAACATGAGAGATAATGACCCAGGCTGGCGGGATGCCATGGAAGCATGAGTTGGTTGGTGGCCCTGAGGATGGTGCTATGGGGAGAGGTTGAGTGAATAGTAAGCCTCCCATTTGGGGGCATCTTCTCTCTGGGGAGATATCTTGTTTTTTCTCTGGTACCTGCTGTGTCACCTGGCACAGACTAGGGCTAGCAAAAGATGAAGACCTGTTGAGCTGGTAGCAAGGGGTCAAAGAAATGCCCCAGATCTCTAGTAAGTTTCTCAAGGGAAAGAAAAAACACACACAAAGCTAGCTTTTCAATCTTGAACTAGAAATAAAAATAAACACTTGAGATAGTGTTTTGGAGAGTTGCTGAGTAATTGTGAAGGACAAGGAAGAGTCAGTTTGCACAGGGTGATAGCTCAAAGGCAAAATCTTGCAAGTGGAGGTGTCTGGGAAGGCGCAAAAGTCAGCTCTGCTGTTCTCAGGGGCTGCTCATTGGAAGGCAGTCTTTGGTATCTTGGATAATAAGAGTTAATACAAATGAGTAGGATGAAAGCTGCTGATACTGATACTAGGTTAGGAGGGTTAGGAGAGAATCATCTGGGCTTGCAGCCTACCCTGGACTTCTAGTAGAAGCATTTCATAACCTCCTCCTTTCTTCATGGGTTATGTCCTTGGATTAAATAGCCAGTGGGGGCATTTTGGGGCCATGGACAGTGTACTGGTTAACACTGCCCAGTCATGTTACCCTTCCTCTGGGGCCAGGTTAGATAACACTTCATGATTCCTGAAGCTCCCTGCAGATCTAGACTTCTGAGAAGTAGGGGACAGGCCAGTTATCTTTTTAGGTTGGAATTCAAAGAGGACAGCTACTGTGAGTGAACTGACCTACAGCCTAGAACATCTGTGTCCTGTGACCAAGCTTCAGTTCTGACCATGACAGCAACATGGGAATTTCAAAAGAATTCGGCTTGGGGCAGAGACAAACTGTGCGCTTGCCAATCAAAGCTTGTGGCTCAGATAAACCAGAAAGCTGGGACGCTTCTGAGTTCATCTGTATCAAGCTGTGGAGTTAGTTCCATGTAACTTGGAGGAGAATGCCCCTAATCAATTCCATATACAGGGACAGCATCTTCTCTTTGAGCCCGGGATAGCATAAGCCACAGGTTATTCCTCTCCCACTCCCATTTTTCTTCCCCAGGTCTCAGGAAACACGATCTATTTCTTTCCACTCTCCCATTTCCCAAGTAGATTCTCAGTGATAAGTGATAAATGCAGCTCTCTCTCTCTCTCTCTCTCTCTCTCTCTCTCTCTCTCTCTCTCTCTCTCTCTCCCTCTCACTTCCCATGTTCTCTCTGTTGACTAAGAATAGCTCTGGGAAGTAGGGTGCTGGGGTATGAAGGCAAAGTTCAGAAAGCTGACCAGTTGGTCCCTCTGGCTGCCCAGACTGTGCTGTGTGTCTGTGCAGGCAGAGCCCACAGTGAGAAGCTCTGTCTCATCTCTGAAGAGGGACCCATTAACCCTGAGTAGCTCAGAGTCACCACCTATGTTCTCTGTCCTTCCCTGGGGGTCCACAGGAATATCCAAATGAAATAAACCTTTAGTGAGCACCTACTAAATGCCAGGATCCATTTTAAAATTATACAAAAGGTTCAGAGGTGGGTCTGTTACAGTCTCTGCTTCCAATGAGGAAGACAGGATAAGTGGGAAAACCACCACAATAACATGGAGAATATGGGATGCCCACAAGTACAGGAAGACTTCAAAAAGAGAAGAATAGGAGCTGTGTGTAAGAGATAACTTGAGATAGAACAATCATCAACAACATCATCATTATTATGGTTATTATAGCTAACTTTCACTGAGCCCCTTGTGTAGTATCTTAGTTTCTCTTTAGGAAAGTCCTTTCCTTTTAGTTGTATCATTTAGTAAAGAACATGAGGCTCAGAGAGGTTAAGTAACTTTCTCAAGGCCACCCAGCTAGTAAATGAGTAGAGCCCGTGTTTCCATGTAGGTATGGATGTGAGGACAGCTTGAAGTGGAAAAGCAGAGTTCAATTTTGATGGAGTAAGGGAGCTTTTGACGGGCAATAAGGCCAGTGTGACTTGAGGGTTAGTGAGGAGTTTGACTTTGTCCTAGAGGCTGCAGGGAGACTGGGAGTGTTGGAGCAGGGCAATGCTATAATGAGAAACTGGCTTTTGGAGTGGTTCTTTAGCGGTGAGTACACTTGGACTGCATGGAGGACTGAAGGAAGGGGGTGGGTTGACAGACTGGAGTAGAAAATGATAGTGATGAGGGCTTGAGTTGTCATGATAGGGGAAAGAGAGAAGCAACCTTAGTCTGACTACCTGCCCCCCTGCCCTTAGAATCAAAGGTACAGCAAACAGAGAATGAGGTATAGAAAAACAGCCTGTACTCTGGTTCCATGGGTGTCTGGGCAGCTTTCCTGTCACCCAAGTCTTAGTCTGGCACCAGTGAGGGGCTGGTACCCTCCTCATCTTTAGCAAGCAGAGTATCCTTTTAAGTAGAACTCTTTTACATGTCTATTTCATACCCCTTCTCCATCACTCTTCTCCCCAAAACAGTAGAACCAAATTAATTGGTGCTTATTTGAAGGAGAATACCTGGGTGGAACCGAAGAGAGATTCTCTGAGTCTTCAGGCACCTTCAAGAGATCCAACAGGAGGAGGATCAGAGAGAGACAGAGAGGAAAAGGGAGAGATGGAGGCATGCACAGCAATGCCTAAGTGCAATCATGTCTGACAGAAGCCCAAGAACACTGCCAGTGGGCACACTCTCTATTTCCAAGTTCCCCAGGAGCCTCCTGCAATGCCTGCAGCTGAGGCCAAGACATAAAGGAGAGCTGCAAAGGTTTCTGCCTCAGATAAGTTTAACTGCTATGATCAAGCTCTTGATACTTCCAAAGAGCTGCTTTGACATCTCAGAGAGCAGCACAGGGTGGCATTTCCAGATCTAACTTGCCCAGCAAGGAATGCCAACACCATGATAGTGGAATAAAGGGCCCCTAGAAACCATTTAATGCAATCTGTGAATGCCCAGAATAGGCATGTAACTAACTGAGACTCACATAGTCTCCTATCTTCTTGCTTTATTTACTTTAAAATAGTGCTTGTTGCCTGGCCAGTGTGGCTCAGTGGTTGAGTGTTGACCTATGAACCAGGAGATCATGGTTGGGTTCCCAGTCAGGCACTTCCCCAGACTGCGGGTTCGATCCCTAGTGGAGGGTGTGCAGGAGGCAGCTGATCAATGAGATCAATGATTCTCTCTCATTATTGATATTTCTATCTATCTATCTCTCTCTCCCTTACTCTCTGAAATAAATAAAAATATATTTTAAAATAAATAAAATAAAATAGTGCTTGTTATGTGCCAGGTACTGTTGTAAGCACCTTGTAAATTATTAACTTACTAGGGGCCTGGTGCACGGGGGGTCCCTCAGCCCAGCCTGCCCCCTCTCACAGTCTGGAACCCCTCAGTGCATGTCCTATGATGGCCCCAGTCTGCCAGGCGCCTTTTTTGTGTGTGTGTGTCGCCACTGGGGAACTGCCCCCAGCCGCATCTGAGGCTCAGAGAAGTCCTCCTGTGTGTGTCTACCTGCTGGGGGCCTGCCCCCAGGCTTGGAGCAGGCTCCCCCTCTATGTTGATCTCTCAAACTCTTG
Source organism: Murina feae (assembly GCA_004026665.1). Taxonomy (NCBI): domain Eukaryota; kingdom Metazoa; phylum Chordata; class Mammalia; order Chiroptera; family Vespertilionidae; genus Murina; species Murina feae. The sequence continues at coordinate 22,669 of PVJC01000740.1, forward strand.
CCTTCCCCTGCATGTTGTTCTCTTTTTTTGAGCTGTGGCCGGGGCTGGGTGCTGCCTGCCTCCCAAGCTTGCCTACTGCCCATCTTCCTCCAGCCACCAGGAAGCAGGGAAAACCCCACCTCATGGTCAGGCCAGCCTTTTCCTGCTCCCTGATCCCCAGAAGGGACCTGGGGAGCTGTCAAGCAGGCCGAGACCCCCTGCCACCTCTTTCTCTCTCCCTGGTGCCCTGCAAGGGGCCTGGGCAGCCACCAAGCAGGCCACCAAGCAGGCCGCCAACCCTGCTGCCTCTTTCCCACTCATGGGTCCTGGGTCCTGCACAGTTCTGCCCTGCAGCCGCTCTGTGCACTCGGGAGGTCCCTCAGCCCGGCCTGTGCCCTCTCACAGTCTGGGACCCCTCTGGGGATGTCCACCTGCTGGTGTGCCTGACCCAGGCTGGGTGACGGGCTGATGGCTGTCTCCAGGCTGGCCAAGTCCCCAAGAACGTCCCTCACCCCATTGGGTTGTGGCTAGCGTGGGTGACGGGCTGATTGGCGCTTTCAGGCTTTAAGGCTGCCCACAGCTCCCATTGACCCAATGTCCCAGCAAGGCTGGCTGGACGCAGGTTCTGGGGTTTGTTTATCTTCTATAATTGATGCTGTTCCTTTAAGGCGAGGCCTCCTAGTAAACGAAGCCTCCTCTCTGCTTCACCTCACGGTGTCTATAATGAGACAATGTTACTCTTAGGCCTGCTGTTTCCTTCAGCTCCCAAAGATTCTATGATTGTTATTATGTTGCAAACGTGTGTTTTGCTTGAGGATGAGCGGAGCCGGCGGGCGGCAGTTTCACTTTCACTCCTGTTGCAATGGAAGCTTCCCTTTACTCAGGTCCGTGAGTGGCGGCCTCCATGTTGGCTGGGCTAATTTGCATACAGCCACTCTGATTGGCTGGTGGGCGTGGCTTACCCCGTCTCGGAGAAACGGTTAATTTTAATATTACGCTTTTATTAGTTAAAATTCAATGCTCAGACAATCATTATAAGGTATCTTTACCCCATTTTACTGATAAGGAAACTGAAGCACAGTGATTTGAAATAAGTTGGGCAAGGCTTAGGGTGATTGATAGAAACAGGATTGAGCCCAGGCAGCTTGTTTACAGGGTCCAAACTCTGAATCCCTATACTCTGTTACTCTTTATTCTAAAAAAAAAAAAAATGAGAGCAAATCATTTCTAAAGTTACACCGAGCTCTAACACTTTGTGATTCAGTGGAATCAGTAAGTGGGTAGGGATTAGGCTGTGAGTAATCAGTGGGCTGTTAAATATGCTCTGGTGTGACACAAATACCTGGTGCCTGTTAATTTCACTGAGCCCTGGTATTAGCGTGCCAGTACCCCAGCTGTGAATTGGTGGGTGTGCTGACCCATTCTGGAGCCCCAGATCTTCACATCAGGAACCCACATATTATACTGCACCTATTTGTAAACCTCTAGCCAATGGAATTGTAAAAGCAATGCTCAATCCAAGCAAAGAAGTAAGATGAGGAAGTAACTGTCAAGATTTGGGCTGCATAGTACAGTGATTCAGCAAAATAAGGACAGGAGGATATACTTGATCTTAAGTGCTGGCTGTGGAGGTAGGCCAGAAGCTTCAGTTTCCTCAGCAAGGAGGTAAGGAAGGTGATTGGTTGTTGGCAATGGGGTTACTGAGTGGAAGAAATATAACCTTTCTAGTGGCCCAAATGAGAAAGCCTCTGTATGGTAATACAATCTCAAATTTCCTAGTTTGTTTAAACATTCAACTGGGATATAGCTAAATTCACATTGTGGATTTCCCAATGGGAAGATAGCAATAGCATGGGAAGAACACTGGCCTGGTACTAAGTTCCCCCCCTGGATCGGCTCTCAACTAGGTGAGAGGCCGTAGATAAATCACATCCCACCTTGGCCTCAGTTTATCTATAACAGTGACTATTTGTTGAGCACTTGGTATCCTGGGAACACTTCTCAGCGTTTGACATGTATAACTCTATCTTATTCTTATAGTGGACCCATAAGGGAGGCACTATGATTATTGCTGTGACTCTGAGGAAGAAAAGGGGGATCAGAGAAGTGAAAGAAACTTACCCAAGGTCATACACTAAGCAGTGGAGCTGGGATTGCTCCCATGTTGCCTAACTACCTTCAATGTTCTGAGACACAATGTTGTACTCTCTGTGTCTTTATAGAAAGAGGGTTGGGCTCTCTGGATGTACTGCGTACAATCTTATTTAGGATATTTGTGGAAAAGATGGTCCTGCCAAAAACAGTAAATGGTTTTGCTCAGCAATGGGCTCTGGATTGAGCCAGTCTTTGCTAACACATTTGTTTTCAGTGAAGTAGCTTCTATCCAACTCCTCTGAAAAGTCAGCTCTATATTCCTAGCGATAAGCACTGTGCCCAACATGTAGTCGGTGCTCAATATATTTGTTGAACAAATGTATGGAAAACCAATTGAAATTGGCAGAGCAGAGGAGCAGCTGAAGTGATGGGAAATACAAGAGAGGCAGAATAGAATTAGTTCAGTGGAGTGTGAGCTGGTCCAGGTTGGCTGAAAGCTAAAGATCTTTAGCTTTTAAGTTGAGATTTTTGTTTTCCAATCCAAAGCTGCAATGTGGCATGTGATCTCCTTATAATAAACTATCCACTGAGGAGCCCACATATAGAAATGTCTACCCCATAGGGTCTGGCTGCTAAAAAGGGCCTGGAAAGCAGGGGGTCCGATTCCACCAGCTCTCAGAGAAGCCTTGGCAAGCCTGTTAGCTTCTTTGGTGGGGCTTCCCTCCTGTATCCAATTCATTCCCAACCTTTCATATCCTCACCCAAGCTTTCTTTCCTTCATAGGGAGCATATAAACCTCTGGTCTTTCCTGCCACCACCTGTCTATCACAACTTACTTTCCTGTGCCCTCAGGATCCTGTCCTCTGCTAAGTGACATTTACCCTAACATAAAAATAAAAAGACCTTTCAAAGTAAGAGGTAAATAAGCATTCATTTGAGATCAATACTAGGAAGTATAGCTACTTGGGAATCATTAATTCAGACAGAGCCCAAGTAATGTTCCAATTTAGAGACAAATGCAATGGGTATTTATGAGAAGGGGCAGGGGAACAATCACATCTCTAGAAAGAAGGCATTTCCATTGACACATACAACATAACATAGTGATGCTAATTCTAAATAATGTTTTAATTTTTAGTCCAGTAGTCATTAGTTCAGTAATCATAATGACTGCTTTCTTGTTATCTTTCCAAACAATTCTTCTGTTAGGCACAAGGTTGCTTAAGCAGTGTTTTAACATTCCAGAGATTTGAGGTATAAGACATGCAAGTCAGTTCTTCTGGCATGGCAGCTCCAGCTCTATTTTTTTTTTTTTTTATTGATTTCAGAGAGGAAGGAAGAGGGAGAGAGAGATAAAAACATCAATGATGAGAGAGAATAATTAATCGGCTGCCTCCTGTACTTCCCACACTGGGGAATCGAGCCTGAAACCCAGGCATGTGCCCTAACCAGGAATCAAACCATGACCTCCTGGTTCAATGCTCAACCTTTGAGACACACTAGCTGGGCTCCAGCTCCATTTCTAAGTGGCTCCATTTATATTATTGTTTGCAATCCTCAGCTACTCTGATGAACACATCTGCTGGAGAACTCTTGGGTATTTATGTGCTTAACCCTGACAAAATATTCACACTGTACCATGCCCTTGACATCATAGTTAATGATGGAACTTTTCAGCACTGCAATAGGTTTATGAGGGGAAATTTTTATTGATTATAATCACAATAGCCACTGATACAATAGACAAAACACTTCCTTGTCTTCCATTTCATTGGACTGTCAAGTGCAAAGGCAGGTAAGGGCTCCATGGGACTGTGAGAGAAGACATGTGTGACCCCAGCTCTGCCACTAACTGTTGGTTTTCTTTTTCTTCTTTTTACATGAGAGAGGTTGATGAGATAAGAATAGAGCCTCTTTGACTTTAAACTTTCTCAAATCTAAATATTAGAAGCTGTGTTTTACAGAGAGCAAATGAGATTTAGTTGGCTTGGCCTATCTGGAATCCACAGCCTTCTTACATGGATTCCTTATGTGGCATTCCTATGTGGCTCCCTAGTGTAAAAGTGCCACCTATCTTGGGGCAGGCAGTACAGGGGTTTATTATTATACTCATTTCACAGACAATGACATAGAACAAGCATGTCAAACTCGTGGCCCATGGCCACATGCAGCCCACAATGAATATTTTTGTGACCCAGCCAATATAATACATAAGAAATGTTTTAATAAAAATTTCATAACTTAATTTATACAATATCCTGTTACACATAATCTAAACTAATAAAGGCATAATATTAAAATTAACCGTTTCTTCAGGATGGCTAAGCCACTCCCACCAGCCAATCAGAGCAACTGTATGCAAATTAGCCCAGCCAAGATGGAGGCCGGCACTCAGGGAGCTGAGTAAACAGGCAGTTTCCTTTGCAGCAGGAGTAACAGTGTTTGCCGGCTGCCTGGGCATCTCCTGGCTCCAGGCAACAACATATTTGCAACATTGTCTCAATTATAGAAGCCTCAGAGCTGAAACAAACAGCAGGCTGGCCCGACTACTAAGGGCAACATTGTCTCAATCATAGAAGCCACAGAGCTGAAGCAGACATGAGGCTTTCTTACCTACCTAGGTCTGGGCTTAAAGGAACAGTGTATCAATTATAGAAGATAAATAAACTCCAGAAACCTGCTTCCAGCCAGCCTTGCTGGAACATTGGGTCAATGGGAGCTATGGGCAGCCTGAAAGTCTGAAAACACCCCTCAGCCCGTCACCCATGCTGGCCACACCCCAATGGGGTGAGGGATCCCACTGGGGTGCTTGGCCAGCCTGCAAACAGCCATCAGTCCCTCACCCAGGCTGACCAGGCATGCCAGCAGGTGGAAAACCCCAGAGGGGTCCCAGACTGCGAGAGGGCACAGGTTGGGCTGAGGGACCTCCCGAGTCCACAAATTTTTGTGCACCAGGCCCCTAGTTATTAATAATAAACTACAACGTTCACTAATGACTGATTACTATAATCATGTTGCATTCACTTCCTTTACTCGTTTTACGTTCAGGTGCACAGTTTCTCTCCACTAATACTAGCAGTGACTATTTTAGCAGCTGATTGTCACATCATTGGTCTGACTTATTTGGTGTGTGCAAGAGGAAATATTTCACTTTCAGAGAACAAGAAAAATAGTTTTATTTTGTTACTCTTATTAAGTTGTGCAGTTATTCAGTGTCTGGTAAGTTAATGTTCAAAAAAATTATTAATTTTTATTAAAATGTTCTATTATTTTGTGTTAATGATTAGTCATTTATTTTAGCCCTTTGTATTCAGCATGTCTCTATTGAAATAAACCTACATTTCTATGAAAATTTAAGCTTTTGTTTTTTGCAGCCCATATAAACTTAAACCTTGTTTATTTGGCCCATGTTAGCCTTTGAGATTGACATGCTTGACATAGAGACTCAGAGGAGCCAAACCAGTTAGGTAGGACTAGAGAGATTAAATGAATTGTCCAGAGTCACACAAAGCAAGATAGAGGAACTGGGATTTAAGCCCAATCCTCCGATGGCTAATCCTGCATTTGGGGTTAGCAGGTTTTTCCTGAGACCTGGGACCAAATTGACTCCCAGAGAGCTGCAAGCTGGGCTCTGGGGTGACTCCACTCTTGAGAGGACAAAGCTACCACTTACCCCTCAATTTCTAGTTCCTCAGACTAAATGCCATGCCATCCTCCACCAACTTCTTGGCTTTGTAGCTATGAGTAGCTATGTGCTGGGTGTTCTCTGTTTGACCCTTCAAATCCACTCTTTCTCCTTCTCTTCTTTTCTTTCCAAAAGATTGACCTTAATGGAGACCAGTAGGTTCCCTGCCCTCTGGCTTCTGGTTGGATTCAACTTGGCACTGATAGGTGATTAGAGGGCGGAGAATGAAAAAGTGAGGACATTTCTTCTCATAGTACCCTCTCTGCTGGCTGTAGATTAGCCCTCTTCTAGTTTACAGTTACCAGGCTCTGGAATCTGCCTCTCTCTTTGCCCTTTCAGGCCCAGGATTGATAACAGTTCTCAGCTATTGTTAACCTTAGGGTGCATCACCATCTCTTTTATTTTAAAATGTTTTTATTGATTTGAGGGAAAGAAAGATAGAAATAGCAATGATGAGAGAGAATCATTGATTGGCTGCCTCCTGAATGCCCCCTACTGGGGATCAAGCCCACAACCAAGACATGTGCCCTAACTAGAAATCAAACAGTTGCTTCCTAGTTCATGGGTCAACACTCAACTAACTGAGCTACACTGGGTGGGCATCACCATCTCTTGGTTTTCCTTAACCCTGCCCATGCTTTTTTAAAATATCCTTTAATTAATCTCTCTTTGGTCACTCTCTTTTAAGTGTGTCCCCTGCTTTCTCCCAAACCATGACTGGTCTGTGCTGTCTCATTCTTCCTCATCTCTAGTCTTCTATTTCTTAAAAACACCTATAGTCCCAGGATTTTTATCAAGAAAATTTACAGATATATTGCAGTGTTTAATCAAAACAATAAAATAAAACCTGAGGAAGAAGCAAAAGGTTGGAGTTGCATGGAGTGTGGTAAAAGACATGATGTTTGAACCCGAGTTTGACACTTTAGTAGCTCTGTCATTTTACCAAGCCACCTGGCCCTTCCATTAAATAAAAATAAAAATACTTTTTTGCCTTACCTTTCTCATGAACCTCTTGGGAAGATCAAATGAGGCAATGTCAGTGGAAATACTCTATAAATGATGGAGCATTTTCTGAGCATTAGGTGTTAACTGTTGTTTTTATCATGCAGGGCAACTGGAAAAAAATCCTCAAAAGGCCATGTGCTACATTTTCCAGTGCACTCAGATTTCCCCGTCACTTCTATGCCTCTTGGATTAGAAGACCTGGCATTTGTGGAATCCAATATTAACATCCAGGATGGCTTGGCCAAGCATGGGACACATGAGCATAGCTAAAAATACCTTTGATCTCAATCCTGAAGGGGGTGGGTCGGAGGGACAGGGAGCTTGTGCGAGGAAAATTACTTCCATCCTTCATCATCTGGGGTTAGGAGAGGGCAGGGAAAAGGTGGCTGTCACAGGGACATCCTTTATAAGAACTAGTAGGAGCATAGTTTCTCTCTCTCTCTCTCTCTCTCTCTCTCTCTCTCTCTCTCTCTCTCTCTCTCTCTTTCCTCTCTCCTCTCTTTCTCTCTCCCTTCTGTGTGTTTGGGTGGTGTTGGGTGGGGGTGGGGAGGATTTTTCTGAACCTCTTGTACTTTTCTGTTAGAGTGCGGATATTCCTTAAACCTCTTCTTTATGGCCAAGCCTCTTAGGAATTTTCCCAGACTGCCCTGTGGAGATAATAGACAGCTACAGCCAGAGGGAGGTAAGAAGGAGGTAATCCTAGATCTTGGTGTGGAGTTGAATGCAGAAGTTGACCTCAATTCAGAAGAGAATGATCTAATCCAGGAGCCTTGGTTCAATATTTCCAGATAGGGAGTGGTGAGGCTCATAGTTTCTCTATCCTAAAACCCAATGGTTTTCAAACATAATCTTAGAGCTCTAGACCTTTGCTACTTAGTGTGGTCCATGGGTTATCAGCATGGATTCAATAGCAACAAGAAGATTGTTAGATATGCAGAATTTCAGGTCCTACCCAGACTTCTAATAAACCAGAATCTGCATTTTAACCAGATTTACTGTGCACATCAAAGTTTTATTAACACTGTTCTAAAATCCCTCCAAAGTACCTGAGAGGTCACTAAAAGTGCTCTCCATAAAAGGGGGCCCTTTAAGGCATGACATTTGAAAAAAAAAGTTCCATTTCCATTAAAAGATCAGCGCATTAAAAATCAAGCAGTAAAAGATTGAAATCAAAGAGATCTTTCCTTTTCTTTGTTAGAAAAAATGTTTTGCTGATGTTAAGACCCTGCTCCCTATCTCTCCTTTGGGGCCAAGCCCCCCACTGTCCTTTTCTATCAGCACTGCTATGATGCCCAGCATGAGCTTGGAACAGGGGAAGCTCCATAAAAGAGGGGCTGTGTCAGGAGACTAGTGGAACATCAGGCTGATGCCCCAGCCTTCTCAGAGGGTCTAGACTTGACAAGACTGTCTCATGAGGCACTGAAGACAAAAAAGAAGCTTGTCATAACCTGGGGATTTAGGACTCAGCATGGTTCTTTGAAAGGGGAGGGCAGAATGGTGTGGAGGTTCCTTCTCTGTAGGTGAGATTATGCAGGGAGCTTAGTGTTTCTTGTATGAGGAACAGCCTGGCAGGAGCTGAGAAGAGATAAGTCCGCTTCCAGCTGAGATCTGGGCACAGCCCCATGGCAGCAGGTTTTCAGGATTTCCAGAGGGAGTGCTTGGCGGCCTGGCCCACAGCAATATCTTTTCAGTCTCAGTTTGTTACAACTATAAATATCCGTGATTTGCATTCTCTTCACCTCCTACCTTGAAGGAGCTCAACGCGGTCTGCTATTGATTCCCCCTGCTCCATCTCCACACAAGACTCATATGGGCAATGTCCACGGCTTCTACTTTACAAAAGGGAAAACTAAGGTTCTAAGAAGACACACAAGGGCACCACCTACATCTGGGCTGATTTGGCAGTGGCACTCGGAAGAAATAAGAGCCTTAGTGCAGCCTTAGAGGCTTTCGGACATCAGCCCCAGATTTTCTGACCTGAATTCCAGCCCCTCCTCATCCTGCATCCTACCCTCAGCTTAAATCCTGCTTGCCTCTCCTGAATGCACTGGCTCTCTAGTTGTGTGGACATGTTTCCTGCTCCACTCTGCCACCTTGACACCTCCAGACACACCTCCATGGCTCTCCCTGATAACATGACTGTCCTCCTTTGATGGGAACTATCTGACAATGTTCTCCCACCACACCACGTCTTCAACCAGCCTTCAAAATTCTGATGGCAGGGGTGTGTTTCAGCTGTTGGTGCTAGCACAATGCCCTCCTCAGAAAATGCTTGTGTAATAATGGATAAACCAAAAAACAGAAACATACGCACTAGTGGATGAAGCAGAGAGAGAGTCTGTACTTCATAGATTTTCCTGGGTGAAAGGAACACATCATTGGACAGTTCTGACTCTTTGCAGGGGCCCATGCAGAAAACATTTGGAGCAGAAGCTGCTCCTCCTTAATAAAAAATCTCCCTGGGGTTTAGAGAGGTGTTAGGCACAAACCTGGCATGAGCTTGTGACTCAACATACTTGAGTTATCTGAGTCTCAGGTTTTTGTTCATTTGTTTTTTGTTTGTTTGTTTATTGTTTGTTTTTTAACCCGAAAATGAGAATACTGAGATTATTTACAACTAGGGTTGTTATGGAGATCAAATAAGGTGAGGCACATGTAAAATGTTTAATGGAGCATTAGTACCTCAAAGCCCTTGATACTTGTCAGCTACTGACTAATAGGAAAAAGCTTTCCTCAATCTATCCTGGAGTCCTCTTATGCCCGAGGAAGGAGAAAGAAGTTTGATAGGCAATCCCTAATTTGGAACTGAGTCTTACTTTTCAGGACATGAATGCTTTGGGCCTTAGAAAATGTTATCTAGGATTCTAAACATAATGTTTCAAAGAAATAGAATATGATCCAGCCCACAATAAGTTCTCCCTTATTTCCAATTATCTAACTCTTCACCAACAATTCAGGAGGTAAATAAGTTCAGCTTCCGGGCTCATGTCTCCATTCTGGCTTCAGTTTGGAGAGCTAGGAATATAGGGCAGAAAAATAACTAGCCTGGGATCGTCAGGACCTGGGTTTGTCCTCTGAACTTACCTTGTGACCATGGACCATCTATTCCCTCCTTTTGTGCCTCAGTTTTCTCATTTTTCAAATAAGGAGTCTGGATTAGAAGCTTCATACCACCAATCACCTTACTAGTAGATCTATTGTGGAAAACAGGGACCCCCACAGCCTCTGTTTATTAGGCATCTACATCCCCCTTTCTTCTCTGCAGATCTACCTATCCTAATGAGTAGGGTCTGAGTTAATGAGAATAAGCCTATGAAAGTGAGTTTTACATATTCAAAGTAGGTGCATACTCACCCTATTCTAGCTTTACAGCTCAATGGAGGCAGATAAGGTGGATGTCATAATCCTTATTTTATAGACCTCAAATCTGAGGCCCAGAGAAAAAAAGAAGGCTGAGATCACTTTGCTCAGTAGAGGCAAAAACAGCCGGAGCTTTCGCAATCTCATTTCTGATTTTCTCTGCCAGTGATTCCTAGGACTGGCGGTGGTTATACTACTGGGCTGATTAGATCCTCAGATCCCTTCCTGGAAGCTCCCCATCTCCCCAGCCTATGCTGTCTTAGTCTTCACTTCACTTTCCAGTAAGAGAGGGACATGGTGGAACAGAGTCAAGTGTGCATACACAGAATGAAGGCAGATGAGGGCTCCATTCTACCCCTCTGCCACTTTCTCTCCCATCCTGTGCTAACGCCCTTGTCCAGGTTTCACCTTTTGACTGAACTGTGTTTAAGGGCACAGGAGATTTAGAGCGGTTGTTCTCCGAGTACGCAGATAAAGATTGCTGAGGACAGAGACAGCGCAAGGGAGCAACGGAGGCCACGTGTGATAGTGAGACTTTCGCGCTGCATGGTTGAGTTGCTCTGATGGGTTCGTGACAAGTAATTGGGCAGAAAGTCATGCACCTGGAAGATAAAAAGATAAGCTTCCAAAGTGGGGGCGGGGAATTTAGTATGATGCCTGCAATGAAATGGTTATATGAATTATTGAGGAGAATCAGTCTGGGAGATTTGAAGGAATTTAGGCAACTCTGTTGAAATATTTCTCATACCCATTCCTTCCTCCCATTTTCACTGCTACCACCCTCTCACTTCTCACCCAGAAGGTTGCAAATGCCTCTCAACTGGTCAACCTGCTTCAATCTCAACCTGGTATGATCTATCCCAACATGGATGTCAACCTACCTTTCGAGCCACATTCCTCAGTGCTTCATCTGAGCATGCAGCCCTGCAACCTAGCAAACTATTCACTCTTTTTAGTCTTGTACTTTTCCATCTCTGGGCATTGCTGTAGTTATTTTCCTTCTGCCTAACTGTCCCTGTGAGTGCAAATCCAGATTCATTCTTTCAGGTCCACTGCAATTCCACCTGCCCTCTGACATCTTTCCTGGTCCTGCCTCTCCTCTCTCCAGGGGAACTGAGCTCTCACACCTCTGAGTATATTTAATACCTGGTGGTTCTATCTCCTCGTTAGGGCTTTTATTGCCATCTCCCTGGTATTGTAATGATTTCTGTGCATGTCTTATCTCCCTTACAAGACTGGGATCACCTTGCAGTCAGGAAAGCGATTGATTTTCAAGGTTGTATCCCTTATTGTCTTAGTTGCTATTTAGTTATTTGATCAATTAGTAAAAACATAAGTGAATGAGTACTTGTTGGGACAGGAGACAGAAAAGCTCTCATAGTTGAGCTTCAAATAAAGTTAACTGTAAAACCAAAATTAAACTGACGATGTTATTTTGAGACATGTTTAAATGGAAATGCAAATAAATACATTTAAAGGAAGGTGGGTCAAAAAGAAAAGAGCCTGGCACAGGAATGCAACCCAGGGGACCAAGAAGGTAGGTATGAGGGAAAAGATAGTATTTGTCCTATACCTGGTAATAGGAACAGTCAACAGAAGCTGGAAAATCATCTTAGGGTGGGACCAGATGAATCATAGGGCCTCCACTTAACCCTTAAATGGCCCCAAATGTTTTCTTCATGGTAGAAACCATAGGAAAGAGTGCCTTGCATAATCGTGGGCATCAAGAAGTATTGAATTAATCCACAGTTAGTATTTACCTTGAGCCACACCAGTGAAGAATATCAGCATGGGCAAGACTCCGTCATTGCTCCCAAAGAGTTTGATCCATTTGGAAAAAGATGATATGGTTCCAAATCATTGAGCAAAGTGTTCTGTCAAAAGTCTGTGTACGATTGCATGAAACACATGCCATGGAATGATGGAAGAGGCAACAAGTGAAGGAGGGAGGGGCAGAGACAAAAATGAGGGAGGACATATGGAGAACCTGTTGAGAAACAGAGGTTTTACCAATGGGCCTGATTTCCATCAGTTTCCACGAGTTGTCTGGGAGGAGGCATCACTGTACAAGATAAAAATGTCCAAGGGAGGCAAACCTGACTGGGTCAGTGCACACGGGAGACTGTGGTTCCCAGTTAGGCAGCAAAGCTGTCATATTTTTTCCCTAAGACCAAACGGTATTGACTGACCAGTGTTTATATAGTAGAATGAGTTTAAAAGGCCACACTGTTTTATGTGTGTCTCTCTCTGTGTGTATGTATATGCATGGTGAATACAAAGGCTAAACAGAACTATAAAATAGAAAACCTTACTGATAAGTAGAAGCAATTTCTCCTTATCCAAATCTAGTCCTACCTGTGCACAAGAAATGTGGGATTGAGTCCCTAAGTCAGGAAGGTTTGGAGAGAAAGCTGCATATTGACTGCTCTTGGCTTAGGGAAAGTGAAAGGCTTAAAAGAACGTGAAGGAGGAGGACATTTTCACTTTTTTATTCATATTCTCATCTGCATAGGTAAATTGGAGTGGTCAGTAGTGCAGCACGAGGCAGCTGTGGCTGCACAGCTGCATGGAGAGGCTCCGAGAGGCAGTGGTGGGGAGTCCCCGGACCAGTCTGGGCTCCACGGCCCTCTCTGTTTCGGGCTGGGTGGAAGAAAAGAGGGAATAATGTAAGGAGATTGTCAGAGAGGAAAAGGACTTTGGTGCCATTTTGACTAACTCCTCTATTTTACACATGGGGTAACTGAAGTCAAGAAGGCCAGTGTGTTAGTCTACAGTCCCCTAGTCAGTGACAGTTGAGACCTTGGCTAGAATTCACACCTCCTGACTTGAGGGCTAGGGTATGCTGCCTCCTGTCCCTTTGCAAGACTGGGGTGGAGAAGAGGAACAGACAAGAAAAATGGCTAGGGCTGAAGAGCCCCTGGCTCCCCCACAACACATGGGCATTCGCTTCCCAGCAGCTGTTCTCTGCAAGTCAGCTGCCTTTATTCCACTCATGTTCCAAGCCACCATCCTCCCAGGGCCACAAGAAATTCAGGGGGAATATGTCTTCCATAAGAAAGACATTCACAATGCTCATGGAATTTGCAAGCTGTTTTTATTTGTTTTTAAGTTTAGTGGAGTCCTTTTAAATCTCTTTAATGGTGCTTTCGTGGGCAGAGAATTTAGTCACCAACTATATCTGAAGATTTTGAATGGCAAAAAGATGAGCAATAAGTTTATATTTGTTTAGCAAATTTTACTTTATGTCTCAAAGAGATTAAACCCAATTTCATTTTAGATTTTCAAGGTAATTAAGTTGAGAGTCAGCTGTGCTCTGCTGGGAAGAGCACAAACCTTGACAGCAGAAAACCTGGCCACAAACAACTTTGCTGTTTCCTCACCTTTCTTTTACTGTTGTCAAGTCAGTTTATCTCTCTAAGCTTCAACATTCTCCTCCTTAAAGTGGCCATAGTAATACTCAGTAATATTCACAATCTTAATAGTAATAATTGATTTAAATTCATTTAACTTGTAGATATTGAGTCCCTATTATGTGCCAGGTGATGTTCTGGAGACAGAATCATAAGACAGCTGAAATCCTTGCTTCCTCAGAGTTTATATTATAGGAGCAATTAAAGGTGACAACATGTGTTACTGAGTTTAGCATTGTCCCCAGCATGTAATAGCTGCTTAATACATTATAAAGTTCAAAATTTCACAGCACTGGGTGCTGGGAGTGCCGTTCTAGTTTTAGTTGTGCCATTAAGCAGCTGGGAGACTTTGGGAATCTCTGGACACCTGAGTGCACTGTCCTTTGTCTAGTGTGACCTTCTTCAGTCCAAATGTTTGGGGAACTTCCTATGTTCATAGTTCTCATAGGTTTTTCACAGACAGAAAACACCTTTGTTCACTCATTCATGTAGGGATAAGACCAGTTCATTGGCCCTACACTTGTCTATTAAATGGTTCTTGTGTCAGTTTCAAGATCTGAAACTACATTTCTAAATGTTCTTTTTGTTAATTGCTTGCTTTCTACTTGTTAACTTTTCTCTGGCTATTAGTAAGCATTTCTCTGGCTATTAGTAGCTTAAAATGAACAAGAATCTGATGAAATCTTCTCTGTTCTAAGATGAACCTGCAATCATAAGGGAATGGGGGTAGAGGAGTTAGTGACCAATAATCATAGTTAATGAAATTTCCTGCTAGTTGTTCTGGTCCATCTTAAGGGACTAGTAAATTGTCTTTCTAGGGTTGGTGTATTGAAGGGAGTTTCCGAAGTGGATATGGATCTCAGAACCACCACTGGTTAACTAAGTCCAAGGCAGAAAGTCAAGGACAGAAGGGAGAATAAACGCTATTTTGTTCTACCTCTTTCTTGCAGTCAAGATAGATATGGTTTATTATTCACGATAGCCAGGCATAGAAAAGCATCCTTTGAATGCATGGATAAAAAAGATGTAAATGTATATACACACATATGCACAAACACACTGGTATAATTTTCAGTCACAAGAAAGAAGAAATCATTCCATTTGTGATGAAATGGATGGCTCTTGAGAGAATTAGACTAAATGAAGTAAATCAGACAGAGAAAAACAAATACTGTATAGTCTCACTTATATGTGGAATTTTAAAAAGCCAAACTCATAAAAGCAGACTAGAATGTGGTTACCAGGGATCAGAGTGTGGATAAAAGAGGAAAGGTTGGTCAAAGAGTACAAACTTCTAGTTATAAGGTGAACAAGTTCTGAGGATATAATGTACAGCATAGTGATTATAGTTAATAATACTGATTATATACTTGAAAGTTGCTAAGAGCATAGATCTTGAATATTCTCATTACAAAAAAAGAAGTGGTAAGTATGTGATATGATACGGGTATTAGTTTATGCTATGGTGGTAATAATTTCGTAGCATATAAGTATATCAAATAAAACAAAAAGGAGTGTATGTGGGGTGGAGAGTGAATTTAGTATGGGACATTCTGACTATAAATTGCTTTCTGGACATGAAAATAAAGATATCCAAAGGCAATTGAAAAATGATTCTGAAGTTTAAACTGAAGGGATGTGTAAAAAATAAACCCAGAAACTGTGGTTCAGAAATGTGAGGTCCCTGCCCTATAATATCCATTTGCTGATTAGTGGCAGATACAGTGGATTTCATATAAAAATTCATAGAACCTAATAGAACTTAGCTCTCCTGATTTCCAGTCAAATACTTATTTTGTTGGCCCTCTCAAAGCTGAAAATGCCACATTATACTCCTCTTTTAAAATTTGGAAAGTCCACCTAAGTAATTTCTGTCTAAATATGATTCTGTTCATGATACCAACTTCAATAAACAGGAGTGATAGGATTTAAATATCTGATGGGATATAGAAAGAAAGCCTTCAGATTTGTTGTGTGTAATCTCAAAGGCAGATATAGAGCCAAAATTGATGTACTAAATGGAAATAAGTTTTGCTTGAACCTAAGAAAAAAATTTTCTGACATGCATTGGTGTCAACAAGTAGAATGATCTGCCTTAGGAAAATGAGCTTTTTTGCAATAGAGTGACCAAATAGATGCAATGAGGGGGTAGTTTGGGCCAGGAGACCTTTAAGTCCCCATATATCCTTAATAAACCCACTTAGAATTTATGAATACTTATGGCATTTAAATAATCATTTTTTAAACCCATTTGTGCATCTGCACTCTCAGGCAGTTACTACGGTTAGGGCTTATTAAGTTTACTATATACTATGTAAAGTATTACTTCCTTTCATTTGCGACCTTCAGGGTAAGGGGAGGTTGGGATAGTTTTGTTTTTCTGAGACTTGCTGATTAAGAACGCAGTTCCATTCTAGCAAACATTGTCATATCTCCTTTCAGCTTTCTTTCTTTTGATTGAGGAAATCTAATTTTGTTAAGTCTATCTTTATACCAACAAACTCCATCATATTGGTGATTTGAATAGTTCTCTGTCACTTCCCATGTCCCCAGAACCTCTGATTTCTTCTTAAAGTTCCATGAATAGAACTGCCACACTTTTCCCAAAGCCCTGCTTTCATTTGAATATGGGATAATGCTTTTCATCTGGTGAAACCCAGTGTTCCCATGAGTGTCTAACCTTAAGCTGCTACTGGAGTTCAGATTTGTCAGAGGTGATTTCAGTTTTTGCCCTGCCACTAATTAGCTGTGTTACCTTGGACAACTCACTCATTTTTCTTTGTAAAATGGGAAAAACAGTCATTAAGAGACTCAACAAAGAGAAGATCCATGCAAGTGGCCTACATGGTACCTGTTATAGAGTCTATGCTCAATGCCTCTTTATGGAAGTAAAATGAAATAAATTTAAATGCACTTCTTGAGTTGTGACTTATTAGACTCCATCTATATATATAAAAACCTAAGTGACCTTTACAACTGAATGACGAAAATGACCAGAACGACCAGTTGACTGGTCGCTATGATGCACACTGACCACCAGGAGGCAGACACTCAATGCCGGGGCTGCCCTTCATGGTCAGTGGGCTCCCATAGCCAACCTCCCAAGGCCAGCCAACCTCTTGTGGTCCCTTCTCCCCCACCACCCAGCTGGTCCCTCCCCCAGCCATTCAGCTAACCTCCTGCAGTCTCTCCCTCAGTCCTTCCCCCGGCCAGCAGCCCCCCATCGGCCTGGCCCCAAATTCATGCACTGAACCTTTAGTTGTTCATAAATACAGATAAGGTATATTTTATCCAAGAGTATTGCTTTATATTTGCCAAAACTGAAGCTCAGTTGTTACATGTCTCCACTCATTCTCCTGACATTTAAAGTCAAAAGACTCCAGCTTGAATCCTTTCTCTGTGATTTATTGATTCTACAAATTTGGTTCTTAATATCTTTAATTCCATTTCCTCAGTGATGACATTGAAATAATAGAAATACTTGATGTAGAAACACAGGCTTTGAACCCAAGTATACTCAAGATTCATATCCTAGCTCCATCAAATCGCAGCTTTGTGACCCTGAGCAAGTTGCTTAACCTTGCGCAGTTACCTAGTGTACAGAAAGAAAAGGGAGTACCCACATTAGACAGTAATTGTCATAATTCATGAGACATCTATGCATAGAATCTAATACAACGCCTGTTCTACAGCATCTAATACAGCTCCTGGTCACCCACAACAGGTTCTCAACAATTAGTTGTGTTCCTCCCTATGTCAGGGAGTTGTCCAGATTCATTGTAATTTCTGAAGAGGTGTGAATATAGAATTGTTGTTTTTTGTGGTATATCTTTATCCAGAAGCAATGTTGTATGTGTAAAGAGCATTGGAATTGGAGTTCAACTAGGATTCAAGTGATATAAACACTGAAAAGACATTCTGCTCCCAAAAGTGTAGGTATCTCATCTCAAAGAAGAATGCTAAACCTGTCTCTACTTACTTCCCAGGCGCACCTTGAGCATCTGATGAAATACTAATGGTGAAACCATTAAGGTCACTTTAAAGTGAAGCACCATGATGAGCAGAAATGTTCAATGACATTTGCAAAATAGAGGCTTCACTACTTTGTATTTCTTCTATGTATTTTATTAAAATTCTGGGTGCTTTCTGATTTCTGGACATCTCTGTTAACATTCTCTTTTGGGGGGAGCTGGAATAATATTATCATATTAATTCCATGATCTTTGTGAAAGATGACATAGTGCCATGCCAACCAATTCTGATTCAAGCTGTTCTTTAATGTAAAACTCCATTCATGGATATCTTGAATCAACGAAAATTTGAAAATGTCATGTTTCAATAGTCACCTACTTAAACCTTAGCCCTAGACTCTTAGAGAACATTGACTTGTTAAAATTGTTCTGGTTTTTCCCCCTTAATAGGTTATGATCCCACTCCTTGTTATGACTTCCAGGCATGGCAGTGAGATTTAGTAGCTTATACTTCCCAGGTTGCCCTTTACATGGGTGGAAAACCCAGTGACAGTGTGACATTCCCTCTGGTGCAGTGATCATTTATAATGACAGGATGTTCCATCTGGACAAGAGCATCACAGTTCTACACATGACTTACTCCAGGATTCTGGGGTAAATGCCATCTGGTTCAGGTGATTTATTTGTTTAATTGTGTCCATTCCATTTAGTTGAGGAAGGGATGGGAGTACATTGCATGGAGCCCAGGAGGGCAGCAGGAGATATAACCTTTTGACCAAACTATGCTACTAATTGGCTGGATAAACATGAGCAAGTCATTTATTTATATGGCTCATCATCCCCATCAGAGTTTTACAGAGGTTGGATGAGATGGTCTCTAATGTCTCCTCCAGGTTTGTCATTTTGCGATTCTAAAATATGCTGTCATTCATAGTTCTTCCTGGCAAGGTTCTTGAGGGGCAAAGCTGAAGTAGCTGAAACATCTAATAACACATCTCCCTTGTTTTACCAGCACTCCAAAGTTTCCTTTCAAATAAACTCTAGGTGAATTGAACATCCCTAATGAAACACACTAGGCTCTGTGGAACTCAGCAACTAGAATGGCAACTTAGGTCACACAAGAGCCCAAAGGAGATAGTGGAAAATCATTTGTATTAATTTTCTATTAGTCAAGTGAATTGCAAAAATACCCATAAATGCAATTTAGAGAAAAAAGTAAAAAGAGGAAAGGGATTGCTCTGCTTACCATAGTGCTGGCATTGGAAGGACATCTTCATTTGGACCTAGTGCAGAAGAAAGGAACTTGAACTAGGCAACCTACTAAGTTCCAGCCTGATGGCATTCTCTGGCTTTATGACATTGAGCAGGTATAGCTTTCTTTGAGTCTTTAGTTCCTCTACCTGATAATGAGCGTCTCAGGCTAAGGTGCTTCCCAAAGTGTAACATGTGTGTAAATCATCTAGTGATCCTACTAAAATGCAGATCTGACTTTGTGAGTCTGGATTTTGTGAGCCCTCAGATTCTGCACTTCTACCAAGCTCCTCAAAATGTTGCTGGTGCTGTTAGTCCTTTACTCATTGAGAAGCAGGGGACCAGATAATTTTTAAGGTCCTCTTAGGCTGTGAACACTTCATGATTCAAATACTCCCCAAATGCTAGGTTGGAAACAGAACAGGAAGATCTATCTAGATGGTATACCATCTATATTAAAATTCCCTTTTGTTTTAGAAAGGCTTAAGAATAGAATTCCTAAGTCTAGGCTTAAGCAAGAAGATGGGAACTGATGGGGCTATTTGCTCTGAAGCTTGCGACATCCTGAACAGGTGTTGATACTTGAAAGAAAGGGATCAGTGCAAGGCAGAAAGTTTGCTTGAAGCAGGTAGCAAAGTCAGGGAACAACCATCCACAGAAAACACAAGTGACGGAGTTGGAGATGGTGATAGAAATGTAATAAAGGGCTTAATGAATGCTAATTCCATAACAATGCATGATTAGCCCTGTGTTTTATAGATATAATCTCCTGTACCTCAGAGCATTCCTGCAGAGTCGCAGGGGGACAGTAGAGCTCTCCCCAAACAGCAAGAGCAACTAGGTGAAGGGAAAGAAGGGGCCTAGGCTGAGAACACGGAGAGAAGGGCACCTTTAGGATCCAGTAGGGAGCCTTGGCTCTGACATCCCATTGAGGAGCCTGGAGCCTAGCGCAAGTCTGCATACGCGTGGGTATAACCTGCTGAGGCTCTCCCCATATCACCTCTGTGGAGCCGCCAGTGGGCAGAGGAGTGGGGGAAGGAAAGTGCCTCAGCAGAATCTGTTTCACTTCCTGCCTGGAACAGAGTCATTATATAAATATCAACCTCAGCAGCTGCTATTCTCACCCCTCTTCTCGCTATTACTCCTGAGTCCCAGCTCATGGGCAGAGTGTCTGCAGCCTCTCACTTTCCCCTGGTCACAGAGCCTTTGCACCAGGCCGGCCAGGTGGGTGCCTGGGGCAGAAATGAATCACAACCTCTCTCTGGCCCTCCAGCCAGCCATGTCCAGTGGCCCTTGCCTCACTGAGCAGGGGAGGTTGTCCTGACCAGTGGGCCACGTTAATCAAATTAAACCTCATTTACAGACGTGTCAGGCAGCCAGACCATCTATAGAGGCCACAGAATGCACTGTCAGCCCTCGTGCTGAGGGACATGGAGCATATTAATGCATGTATATTTTCTTCTGTGAAATGAACTAAAATCATCAACACTTTCAAAAGTGTTTTAAATCAGGAAAGCAGTGTAGTCTGGTATAAAGAAGAGTCTCAAGTAAAAGATCAAAAATGGGTTCAGGTCTCCACTCCACTATAAATGGATAAAATATTCTACTAATCTTCAGACATAAGAAACTCCCCTTTGAACATTGGCTCATTTTTGCTTACTTATTTTATTTCTGAAGATAACATTTAAAAATAAATAAATATAAAAGGGTCAGACATGTACATGGAATCTCCGTGGCCCTCAGTTTTTCAAATGATGACCTGTGCCCTGCTTCTCTTCCAGGGTTGTTAGAAGGAACATGCAAGATGTGTGATATGTATGTGAGATGTGTGAGGTGGGTGAAGCACACATGTAATAGTATGTGCCCATGTGCATGTGTATGTGTCTGGCTCTGTGTATAACAGAGGACAGCAAATTAAAAGCTTTTTATCCCAAACTATTTTAATTGCTCATCTCTTAACAATGTTATAGCCATAGCCATCTTCGAGACAGGAAATCTCTGATAGGCAGAGCCTGGTGAAATGGCTTCGCTGGGCTCTTAAAACAGCCAATGGAAAGCAGTGCTTGAAATCTCAACATCAGATGTCATAAAATTATGCTCATTCTTGATCTACTTAACCTACTTTTGACCTGACTAGATATTTGTGTTTTGTTATTAAATGACAAAAACAGGTTACTAAGCATTTGTTCAGTATGAATCCATTAAACAAGAAAACTTTAAAAAATGAAATTTCACTAAAATATTAACTATTGGTAATCTCTAGATGGTGATTTTTTGGGGTAGTTTAAAATTTCTCTGTGTTTTTAAAATTATTTTTATTTTTGAATCATCCATGTTTGATGTAATAAGCATTAGAGAAATTGCCCCCTTAAACAACACAAAGGTTCGTTTTTCCTCTTCCCTTAAACACACCTCTGACGTGTCAAATGAAGGGAAATCAAAGGTGAGAGAGCTGAAGCAGGTTGCCATGTGTCCAAGTAGATTGAGGGTCTAGAGTTACTTAAAAAAAAAAAATCCATTTCCCAGCAGTGATTCGTTGATTCCCATGTTTGTCTGTCTTTCATTCATTCATCCAGCCCATCATCATTCATTCACTTGGTTATCAAATAGTGATTGGATTAGTTGTACAGCATAGAGGAAAGCATAATCTAGCTGTCAGAACACTGAGGTTCAAGATCTGCTACCAACTCCATAGCACTGAGTAGGAAATGAGTTTCTGTGAAGTCAAAACACTATGTTATCAGTGCAAGAAATACAGGTAAGTCATCTAGAACCTGTCTTCTGGAGAAGTTTCACTCAGTAGTCTGCTGGCTTAATGCCAAGTATAGCATGGAAAGAATCTCTGATAATCAGAACCCATGAAGCCTGGGTTCTAGGGGAGTCTGAGCTGCTGGCATGCTATGACTATGAGCCTCTCAATTTCACCCTCTGGCCCTTATTTTTTATATCTATCCAATTAGGAATTATTAAGCTTGATTATCTCTAAGTCACCCTCCTGCTTGGGCACTCTATGAAATGACTGAAATCAGGAAAAATTCGAAACATGTTAAGATATCCATCATGAATCAGTATGCATCATATACTGGTTTCTGCTTGTATAGCAAGAACGTGACAACTTTTAGACAGGTGATTGGCATCCCGCAGAGCAGGTCCTGGGTCTGTCCAGGTGGGTCTTATGCTGGATCTCTGCTTCCATCACTTCAGGAGAGAGACAGAGAGTGAGCTCTTCTACAAGATGACTGGGAAGCCAGTCATGATGGGCATTGACTATCTGCAACACCCTTTGGTTATGTTTATCAGCTATTTCTCAAACCTTAATAGGAAATGAATCTGAATGGGGGAGGAAGAAAGTATGAGCAGTGAGGAGTCTCAGTTTGCTAATCTGGATTCCAGGGTCTAGGGCCAGCTCAGGTAGCGACTGAGCAGTGCCATTCATTTATTTATTCATTAATTTATTCAGGAAGCATTTATAGAGTACCTACTATGTGTTAGGCATTGGGCTAGACATTTGAGAAAGATGAGAGGACATAGGTTACTAGATTCTGTGTTTCCTGAAAGCAAGTGACTTGTCCATATTTCTCCAAAACCTGATCATGACCCACGTGAGGGACACATAAATGAGTGGGATGTTTGGACAAGTAATTTCCTTTCCTGAACTCAGTGTTCTCATTTGTAAAATGGTTTTGGAGGATTGGACTTAATGATCTTCAAGATCCCTTCTAAGTTGGGTATTCTGTTGTTACATGACCAGGTGTCCTGCAGTGTGAAAGTTTTGCATACAGCGATGGAGCAAAGGTTACAGAACAATCTGCAGCAGAGGTGAAATGAAACCGCAAAGCCTCAAGGGAGTGTGAGAGGCCAACACTGCAAATCCCTTTCACCCAAGATGGCTGTGAGATGAAGCCTGGTCCAGAAATACTAACAGGTGTGCTTGGGCACTGCAGGAAGAGCAGCCGGGCTCTGGGGTTCTGTGGGCTCTCCCCTTGGAGCAGGGATGACACTTAACTGGCAACATGCTGGATAGTGTCACAGCCAGCCCAGGCATCCAGACAGGGAGCCACGTGATGTAGCTGAACTCATTCTAGACACAGAACTAGAATCTCTGAGTTTCTGTCACAGTGCCCCCTTCTCCTGCTTTTACCTGTGCCACCAAAAGTGTCTGGGGATGGAATACCTACCTCACATATTACTGCAGTGATTTAATGTGAAAATACATATGAAAGGTCTTCAGAAACTCTGAAGTGCTTTAGACATGGAAAAATAGAGTTAATATTTGTGGAGGAGGGAGAAACAAAAGGGCACCTTAAAGAATGAATAGGCACCACCTAAGTGCCAGGCACTGAAATAAGCACTTCATAAAAACCAAGTCATTTAAATCTCATGACATGAGGGAGGGGCTATTATTTTTCTGTCTACACACCGGAGAGTTTAAATAACTTGGTCAGGACCACTTCACTAATAAGTGAAAAAAACAGGACTCTCACCAAAGGAGGTAGGCTACAGAATCTGTGCTCTAACCAGCGTACCCTTCTGCCTCCCTGCAAGAAAAAAGTTTCCTAATCTAAGCTAACTTCAGCCAATAAACATAGCCTGAGAGCCAGGCAGGATTCTGAGCACATGATGATGGAGACACCTGGCTCAAGCAAATGAGGATGTACTCCAAGGAATAAGAAAATAGATACCACAGATATGGCTGGAATGGAATAAAGATAAATGTGGAGATGAAAAAGGTGAGGAGGGTTACAGAGGTCCTGCAATGAACAACCCATACAACTAGGTAGTGGATAAAGGGTAGTTCAAGGTGAGACTGAAAGGTGAAGCATCAATGGCCTGATGATGAAGGATCTTGAGCTCCAAGCAAAAGTGATGGGGGCTTAGCCTGGAGTTGACAGAAGGGTTTAGAGCAGGTGAGTAGTGCACCAAAAGTGGAATTTTAAGAGAATTAAACTAATAAAGTAGAAGAAAAGCCATTCACCTTAGACCAGCTCTATTACTACCATAACCTGTGGTCTGGTAAGAATAAAGTTAAATGAAAGTTAATTTTTCCTTGTCACAGAAAAAAGTGAAGAAATTTTAGGGATTTAATATATTATTGATTCTCAAAGTGGTAAAAAATGGAAAGGTGATCCCAGAAGATTGGGTTGAAGAGATCTCAGGATTGTCGTGTCCCCATCCCATGCCTGACTTTCCCCACTTCATTGTTGGGGTGCTGGCCTTGCCTCTGGTGGATGCCTCAGTGATAGCGAATGCTCACTCCTGTAACAACCTGCCATCCTCAAACAGCTGCTATTGATAGAATGAGTGTTTCTTCTTTCCTTTCCTTTTCTTTTTAACTAGAAGTGTTTAGCACTGTTTTACTCCAATCTAAGAATGTCTGTATTTCAGTGTGCCATGTTGGTAACCCACAGGCCTGAAACTTGTCCCACTTGTCAGCAAGGGAACTTTGTGGGGGTCCAAAATGACTAGATCCAGGAGGCTTGGGACCCTCAGAAGAGACAGACTTATTTAGGTTAGGGAAGGCAGTTTAGCCAGGTGGGTGAGACACGGTACTAAGAGATGGGAGAGAAGAAGAACCTACTTTCTCTGTGGCCTCTTCAGCCAAAGTCCAAGAGTAAGGCGTCAGGAATCAGTTTGCTAATCAAGAAATTGGTGAAGTGCCCAAAATGAATCTCAACACTCATTTCTTTTAAGAAGCCTCTACTTCTTTTAAATGAATGCCTGGGAATCCTCACAGATTGTTCCTGCAACTGAGCATTCAGACTCGAAAGTTAGCACTAGAGGGGTATATGAACCTGTGAACTTTTGGCTTAAAAGTAAGAGTTCAACTCTCCCCAGTTCTCTCTGGTGTTGCAATGTTGGCCAAGGGTGGCTGCTGCGCTCTGCTTACGACCGGAAACCCCAAATTGGTTTTTTGTCTATCTGGTTGAGGAACCTTCCCCAGCTCCACCTCCAGATGTTCCATGGGGGTTTGAGGTGTAGTGGAGGAGTTAACGGAGCTTGGTGTCTGACAGAGGTGAGTAGGTGCTCCCAGGGCAGGCCTGAGCATGCACGAGAGAGCTGGGGGTGGGAGTGTCCCAGCCACTTTTGTAATGGGAGTGCCGCAGACAGCTACAGGTCCCTTTAGACAGAGGGAAAATGCTACTGTCATCACAAGATAGAGGTTTCCCCATCTTCTCTCTGAGAAACTTTGGAGGCTGTTTCTTTTTCAGCAAACTGACAAGTTTTCCCCCCACATCAGTAATATTTCAATGACTTTTACTAACCTGCCTGTCTGCTTTTTAATAAGCAGGGTTTTGCAGTGATGGTACATGTGCAAGGTCTGACCTTTTCATAGGAAAAAACATTCATAACCAAAGCCTATATATAGAAGCTTAAGACTGGAGCAGATAAAGATATAGGTCATATGACTTTTTTGTATGTGAAGCATAATGCAAGAGGGACACAGTAGACAATTAAAACTCATGAAATACAGCCACTGGCATGAACCTTCCTAGTATTTATCAAAGGCTTTAAATAAAGACTTTGTTTTCTACTGGGAATTATAATGCCACCTTCTATCCCTGAACACGTGATTCTCCCCCTACCCTCCACAAGGGAAATTTACTTAGTTTAAAAATGCATTTTTCTATCTTGTTAACTTTTAATTATTCTTATTAAAGCATAGTTGCCATAAAAATTATTCAATGAGCCCTGACTGGTTTGGCTCAGTGGATAGAGCATCGGTCTGTGGACTGAAGGGTCCCAGGTTCGATTCCGGTCAAGGGCATGTACCTTGTTTGCAGGCACATCCCCAGTAAGGAGGTGTGCTGGAGGCAGCTGATTGATGTTTCTCTCTCATCGATGTTTCTAACTCTCTATTCCTCTCCCTTCCTCTCTGTAAAAAATCAATAAAGTATATTTAAAAAAATTATTCAATGAACACATATTTTAAATAATATGTTAAGTAATCAAAAAATATAATATGTGTCACTAATAGAGGAAAACATTTCCCCAGACTCATCATTACCTAGGTGAACATGAACCAGATTCCTCAGCATTCAAGGCTAACATGACCTGGACATTGCCTGCCTTTTCAACAATTCCTCAGCACCTGTTTTTTATACATTTTGTTCCACCAGATTCATACACTTATACCTCTATATTCCTTTATCTTTGCATTTTCTCTGTACTCTCTCATCTTGGGAAACCCTTTCCTGACACCCCTGCATGTCCAAGTCCATTTTGAAATATATGACACCATGCATATCACCTCCCTTGTCTGCCCTTCCTAAACTCTGTCTTTTTATGAGCTGATAACTCATGCTCTGGTCTTGTACCCCATTCTGCCAGACCATAAAATCTTTGAAAGAAGGGCAAGAATAATGTTTGAGGCAATCTGTGTCCTCACCCCATAGTACCTAACACCAGAGACAATGTACAAAAAGGAACAACTACAAATACATTCCTGCAAAATGTTTGAGTGAATGAATTTGACTTTCAAATGTACTAATAGTGAGTTGTTGATGCACTAATAGCTAAATGCACTAATATGGATAGCTACTGCTAAGCATTAGCTCATTTAAGTATCACTAATAAGCCATGAAGTTTTTATTGCATCAGCTTCAACAGCTGAAAAAAGCTGACACTAGAAACAGTTTAAAATCTTACCCCATGCCACACTGATAGCGCATAGGAAGAATGACAGGACAGGACTCTAACTCAGATCTGTTTGGCCCCAGGATTGGCTGGGAGCCAATTTGTTCCAGCTTACAATAACTGATTATTAATATATCAGGAATTTTGCAAACTGTTTCAAGAGTACAGCCATTATTAAAAATCATATCATGTAAATATACAAATACATTATATTAAAAATGGTAATACACATTCAAAACTTGGCACTTCCTATTTTATGATTTTATTGTTATATCTGCTCTTGAGATTACTAATATTTCTTTTATCTGTGTTAGAAATATTATATAATGATGTTCTGCTGTGCATCTCTTTCAAATTCCACATTCAGCCATGCTATATTGGACATGTGAGAATATGTACGCCCAGGATATTGGAAAACACAACAAATGAAGGCTCTCTACACCACATACCTCCCCTTTAAAAATATGTTTTTATTAATTTTAGAGAGAGAGAAAGGGAGAGGGGTAGAGAGATAGAAACATCAATGACAGAGAAATATTGATAGGCCGCCTCCTACATGCCCCACTACTGGGATTGAGCCACAACCCTGACCAGGAATCCAAATGGTGACCTCTTAATTCATCGGCCAACATACTCAACCACACCAGCTGGGCCACCCCTCCCCTTTAAACCCAATTGCTAAACATTTACCAGCATAACACTAGTCTGGCCCTAAAGCCAAGCAGTATTTAAATAGGTTAAGGCTTTGGACTCAAGACATACACAGATTCCTTTACTTCTAGACTTAACTTTTACTGAATAGGATCTAGCTTTGGGCCATCGCAGATAAGCTGCTCCCTGATGATAGAAAATGAACTTTTACAAGGTTCCTTTGGACTTCAGGGTTGGAGTGAAAGTAATGCTTAGTAGTTATTTTATGCTTAGACACATATATCTTAAACCTCAAATTTAAATATGTTCATCACATCTAATCCATAGGAATATATGATGGATATATTGTAGAATAAAATGGGAATTCCAAAACATGGATATCAATTTATTTCCTCAAATTCACATTAATATAATAACCTATTGTTATATCTACAAACACTCAGAACCTGGATTTCATGTCCACACTTCATATCCTATATGTGGTTCAGGCCATGAAATGAGGCCTGAACTTTGAATCAGGCTATGGGTTTCAGTGCTAGTTCTTTACCCCAAGAGCAGGCAAGTTAACATTGCTGGGCCTCAGTTTCCTCACCTTTCCATAGAGGAGTTTGGTCTAGATGTCCTTTAAATGTACTTCTGCTTCTACTTCTAAATGACACCACATGATGCTTCTCTTCTCTAGGACTCAGTTTATACTTCTGTAAATAGCATCTGGGGTTGGGGTGGAGTTAAATCACACCTGATGTCCTTGGCAGCTCCATGTGCAAAGCCACATTTTCTACCTCATGTGTCATTCCTATCAGATGCCATCATCATGCTTTACCCCCGGAAAAATGCCAAGTAACCTGCTAAAGGCCAGGAGCTCAGGTGCCAAGAGAGGATTTGAAAATGGAGCAGCTTTTCTAGCCTGGAGCTCTAACTGCCACAGGGCCAGGCTGCCGCAGCCCTCAAAACAAAGGGAAATGCGTGGGTGGAAGGAGCGCCTCTGCTGTTTTCTTTAAATGGTCTAGAAGACTAAAGAAGTGAGGGTGAAGTATCTGCACCGAGGTTGAGGTTTTGATTTGACACTCCAGCTGGGTCTGCAGTGAGGAGGGAAGGGGGAAAGAAGGTGCAAGACCTAAGTCAGGTAATAACTTCCATTGGAATGAGGAGTTAGAGGAGTGGTATAGGTAAGTAGGAAAGGATTTTTCAGGGGCGTCTGGTGTAGGTCTCAGGGTGGGCAGAGCACAGGCACTCAGATGGAACATCTCTCTCTGACCCTTATCTGTTGATCCAGAACCTGTAGCTCATTTGTATCTTTATGGAAAATCAAAAAGTGTTAACTCCGCATCTACATCTTCATCCTCATCCTCAGCCACACAAGCCCACAGGCTTTTTAGATCACACACATTTTGGCATCCATGGTCTCATTTGACCCACAAAACAACTCTGTGAAATGGGAATTAATTACTACTTGGATTTTTCACTGGAACAATAGGAAGTTCAGAAAGGGAACCACCTTTGTTCCAGACCCCCTTGGTGTAGAGTTGAGACTGGAACTGAACTCGTTCTTTTGACTCTAAGATTAGTGCACTTACCAGCCCCCAGTGACCTTTACTTGATGATGTCAAGATTATTTGCTGAAATGAAAAGTTTCTGAGCTGACACTCATTTGAGGACTCACCGAACCACACTAGAGAAAGGAGGGAGTAGTGCATGCATAGCCTCAGTAAATGTTAGAAGTGGAGGGGACCCTGGAAGTGACCAGGACATCCTCTTGCTCATCCCTTTAATTGTCAAGTGGGGGAAATGTCCAAAGCCATGTACAGAGTCAGGATCAAAGCTGGAACATTGCCTGCCTGTCACTGACATCTGCTCAGACACTGTTTGCTTTTGCTGACTTTTTAGCCACAAGCAACATAAAGAGATCATAACTACTGTAAAACCTTGACTATCACTGTGAGGACAATGTAACATTTACTAACAACATGGATAGGAACTGAGGAACCCTGGATGGAGGGAGGCCAATGTGCTTCAATCTCAGCTGTCTTTCTGCATTTGGTCCATCCTGTGCCAGCAATTGGATTTATGGCTGGTGACAACAGTGATTCATACTCATTTGACCCCAATCTGCTAATTTATCCTGCCATGGCTTAGTAGGTAGAAATGTTTAGTATGGGATCAAAAATAGAGACCCCCTGTCATCCACTTTCTTACAGTCAGTTTTGCCTATGCCTGAGGACTTTCTCAAACCCGAATCAGACTTACCAAAATGTAATCAGCTAGGCTTTATTTTAGGAATCACTGACTTGTAACCCCGTCATAAAGGCTAGCAAAATATAACTGGAAAGATGTCTCATTTAGGAATCTGTTACCACTTGTTTTATTAAGTTGATTTGTCAACTCAACTCCTCTCTCTGAGCCACATTGTCCCCTTCTGCCAAATGAGAGGGTCAAAGCAGGTAACCTCTGGAACATTGTCTGTTTTAATGGGCTCCTTATAAGTTCACATCTTTATCAGAGGCATCTTGCTACCTCCCAGTTTGTCTTTTGTTGTCATTTTTTGTTTATTTGTTTGTTTGTTTGGTATGGTCTTGCTTGCTTTGGGGGTGAGGTTTGGCTCATATTCTCTTAGGTTTCCACTCATTTTCTAAAAGGATGACCTCCTTGAAAGTTAAGACGAACTCTATCAATTCAACCTGTATGAAGTTAACTTCAGGATCAGCAATGGAAAGTACAACAAACTTCAGAACTTGACATGACTTAAGCTTTCTCTCAGCATCACAAGTATTTCTTTTGAAATTTACTTTCCAGGCCAGATGGAGAGGCCACCCATCATAACCATTCAATAGGTGAGGATGAATTTAGAGAAAAAAGCCTACAGGGCTAAAAGCAAATGAGATGTTTTATTTTGCAAGTCACACATAGTTGTCTCAAGATTTAGCTGACTTTGACCCTGGAAATTTGGCTGTAAAGACTTTTCTAGCATGACTGTGAAAACCCAAGTCTTAATCTTGAATCTTTTCATTCATTTACTGATATTGCTTAAGTGCCTATGCAGTCCTGGCACTTGGTATAGCTGTAGAAAAACAAGGATAATTTTAATACCACTCATAAGGAACTTAGAGTCTTACAGAGATGACTTGGCACATGCACGGATTACTGTAGTTTAAAACAGTGGCTTTAATACCGTGAGAAAGTTCTGGGCTGTTAGAGGACAGTGAGATTCCAGCTCAGTGAAAGTGTTGCCCAGAGGAAACACTTCAGTCTTGATGGCATCTTTAGTCTTTGATGGCGGTCAGGCAGGATTTTAATTCAGTGTTAATGAGCCAGAGATTGGGGAGTTTACTTCTCTATGATTAGGTTTTGTTTTCTTCATCTGTGGAATGAGATAATCATAGTGTCAACCTCATAGACTTGCTGTGAATAATATGTGAATTCCTATGTATTAAAGCTTTTAGAAAAGTTCCTGGAACATTCTAACTGCTCAAAAATATCAATGACTTTGTTTATTCTTAACTCAGAATGAAATGAACCCAAAGTTTCTTGCAGTCTCTAAAGAGAGATTCATGGAGGGAAGACCCATACTCAAAGAACTTCTTTGTATGAAACAGGGAAATCTGCTCAGGGCTTTGCAGGTGTCCATGCTGTGTAGCTCACAAGTGCGCTCTCACTTTCTCTCCCTTTCCCCCACAACTTGTCTTTCTTTCTCTGTCTCTCAATCTCAAACACACACACACACACACACACACACAATTGTTTTTCTCCAGAGAACCTGGACTGTTTATAAAAAAACCCCACATGTAGGAGTATTTAAAATGATTTTTGGAAGTGAAAATAATTTCAGAGATAATAGGCATCAAGTGTGGGTGTGAAATACAAACATTAAGCAAGCGCATATAGAAATCTTTACATTTAAGAGAGGCGGGTTTTCATTTTTGTTGCTTTTTTTTTTTCCAAAAGCATCATCATTTATGTGGTTTGAAAATGATCTTTCCCCTGGAAATTAAACATCACAACATACAACACAGAGATGTAGCTGATTAATTGTAGGAAGGGCTCTGTCTCTTTTGAGCGAGGTTTCATCCTCTTTTCGGCATGGTAGCCTACAGAACAAATTTGCTTTGAGTCATATATTTTACATAAACCAAAGAGGTTACCCCTAAGATGAACCGTCTGGCTTATTGTTCTCCACCCCCACTGCGTCCCACACACCATTATAGGAAGGCATCAGCAGTTTCAAAACTTAAACTTTCTCTCCAAAGCAGGATTTCTACATTAAAATATAATCGAATTGTCACTGTGTCATTTCTAATGACTGATTCTAGTATGTTGTCCTTTTAGATGTAAAGCTAATGTGATAATATTTCTCACTTACCATAAGGGTGGCAAATAGTGAGGAAAAGTTTGACCTCTTGGATCATGTTGTGATTTTTGTTTCTCTCTATTCACACTGTGAATAAGCACAAGCATTTGCAAGATGCTAAGCAAGATTAGGGTGTTTTGAGCTCATCTATTTAAATCAACAGCTCTTCCATTTTACAGATGGAGGAAGTGAGGGCCAAAGAGACAAACTGACTTGCCTAAGGTCATGTAGGGGCTAGAACCCAGGGCTTCTGAGTTACAGTCCAGGATTCTAACAATAGAACAAAAGATTAAGATGCTAGCCCATAACCACAGCCTCAAAAATATCAGCACTCTCATAAATTGTAATGACATGATACAATGATATCTGACCTGAAATGGTAGGTCTAGATCTAAATGAAATAATGACTGTGAAACATTCATACAAAATCTTAAAGCACTAGCTAGATGGTTGACAAAGACTATAGGACATTTATTCAAGTTAATAAAAAAAGTTAGAATTATTATTATTTATTATTTTTATTTTTTTATTTTTAATAAATCTTTATTGTTCAGATTATTACAGATGTTCCTTTTTTTTTAAACCCCCATAGCTCCCTTCCACCTGGTTCCCTCCACCTCCTGTTCTTGCAAATAAAATAAAATTCCTGAGGCCATTTGAAATGATGTTTATCCATATGCCTTCTTTAAGCCTGAAGTTTCCTTTGCATGGTTCAGTACAAGGACTTTTCCTGTCATTCCAGAATGAGAAATACTTTGTCTCAGTCCAATGTACCATTAGCAATCTTCAACCAAGCACAAATGGGACTGGGATCAACAGAAACACTACACTAAAGTTTAAGATGGTATATGCTGACTCGAACCAGGATAGGAAGTGTAATCTCTGAGTAGAGGATGTCCAAGCAAATAAGTACATAATATATTTGGCACCACAAAACCTTCCCCTCTAGAGCTGACTGGAAGACTGGAAGAGATGACTGGAGGTTAAGTGACAAGGTATGTTGGCCTCAAGAATGGCAGTACATGCTGTGAATGGAACTTTTAAGATATGGATTTAAGACAAGTAGAGTCACCAGTGAGATTGGCAGACATATTTCATGCTTTGGAAGCAGGATCAGGCTTGCTTGGAGCCAACCTCAGTAGGAAGTTCCCACGAGACGGAGTGTAGCTCAGAACTTTCTTATCATCTAAACTGTTAGAACATGGGTCCAGGCTGCCTCTGAAAAAGTGAGAACCTCTCCCCAGAAGTTGTTAGATAGAGGCTGTGGAAGGTATGCTAGTGGAAGAAGAATTAAGCTCAGAAGAACTGGAGACTGAATAAAGTCCCCTGTGGTCTGCCACTCTCTTGAGAGTCTCTCTGACAGTCTAGACTTCCTTTCTCCAAAAAGGAGAGATCCTGGTACAGCCATAAGAGTCAGAATGACAATAGGCAGAATGGAAAATCCTTGGGTGGCCTCACCTTTCTTCTCCATAAGAGGGGGAGGATGGAATCCTGCCCTCAGAGAAATAAAAGGGCAGCACAGCCCTAGCTGGTTTGGCTCAGTGGCTAGAGTATCTGTCTGAGGACTGAAGGGTCCCAGGTTTGATTCCTGTCAAGGGCACATGCCTGGGTTGCAGTCTCGGTCCCCAGTAGGGGGCATGCAGGAGGCAACCAATCAATGATTCTCTCTCATCATTGATGTTTCTATTTCTCTCTCCCTTTCCCTTCCTCTCTGAAGTCAATTAAAAAAAATGAGTTCATTAAAGAAAAAAAAAGGCAGCACATTTTCAAGGCAATAAAAGGAGCTGCCTCTAGTCCTACATTCAGGCAACATGCAGAAATCATGGTGGGGTTTTTTGTTTCTATCTTGGACACAAAGGCTTCATAGCTAAAGTACTGTGATCTGGACTGTGTGGCAGAATTGCACAGTGCTAGGTGGTGCTGGGTTGAGAGGACCAACCTTCATGGCCCAGCAAACGCAGCACTGGTACATTTGGGGTGTGGTGGAAGGGTGGTGCTGACATCTATGCTGTTGCTTTGAGACACCAAGGGGATCGTCAGAGAGGGCTCCACTGTTTATCAAAATGGGCTTCATGGAATACTGATTGCTTGAGGTGCATGTTCTAGGGCCAACTTAGAGGAATGTGGCACATCCACAGTCCTCTCCTCTTGTCGATTTGCATGCAAAGCTATGAGAAGGGCTAGAGCGAAGCAACCTGTTTCATTTTGAATAATCCTGTTCTGCTCTCACTTTTGACGATAGTAACCATTTTTACCTAATACTACTGCCATCCTGGGCGCTGATGTTCCCCAATGAATCCTATGGGTGATATTTTTGGGTAAATCTCATGGATGACTAATATTCACTTACACAGGGACCCAAAGACTGTCAGAACTGAAAGCAACACCAAATTTAATGTCATTCCTCTACTTTTTAAAATATATTTTTATTGATTTCAGAGAGGAAGAGAGGGAGGGAGAGAGAGCTAGAAATATCAATGATGAGAAAGAATCATTGATTGGCTGCCTCCTGCATGTCCCAAACTGGGGATTGAGCCTGCAACCCGGGCATGTGCCCTTGACTGGAATCAAACCCAGAACCCTTCTGGACATAGGCCGATGCTCTATCCACTGAGCAAAACCAGCCAGGGCATCATTTCTCTATTAAAAAAAAAAAGAATGCAGAGCTGTGGAAGGGTTGTACAAAAGTATTGACCAACAGCCATTAACCCTGACCCAAAAGAACCTGAAGTTTTAACATATCAGCAAATGAATGCGTAATATTTAGTCATGGATTCTGATGTGATATTATACTGCCTATAAGGTTGTGTGGGAGTTGCACAAATCTGGGACTTAAAATCAATAGAACTGGCTTCTAACCTGAGGCATCTGGCTTTTCTGCCATTGCTGCTTGGGCCCATCATTCCACTTTTATCAGCACTGGTGCTCCTTTGTCAGCTGGGGACCATAATGCTTGTCTGGCTGATTGCACAAATTCTGGGGAGATTCAAGGGAGAGAAAGGATGTGACTGTGGTTTATAAATTGTAAGGTGCTGTAAAATTGATAGAGATCTTTGTTCCTCCTAATATGTGCATGCTATGGCTGGCATCAGAAGATGTGTGTATTTTCCAGTGGTTTGCATGAATCTCTCTACATACTATCTTTTAACCACTTTGGCTGGGTGAATTAACCTGTTATCTCAGTATGGAAGCTCTCAGCAAAGTCAGTTGCCCCCCCCCCCCCCAAATGGGGACATTGAATTGATGACCTTATACTCACACTGCCAAGCAGACTCAAAAGGGAAGGAAGATATTTATGGGTAGGGGCAAACCCTTGACGGAATTTGGGATATTTGCTTCCTCATTCTCATGAACACTCCTGAAAAAAAACAACACACACACACACACACACACACACACACAAGAAACAAAGGCCTTCCAATTCTGTGTTGTGAGGAGAGAGAGAGAGAGAGAGAGAGAGAGAGAGAGAGAGAGAGAGAGAGAGAGAGACAACATCATCACCAAAAGAAAGGAGAGTAAAAGAGACAGAATGATTCAGAGGATGAAGCTTTATCTGTGGAATGTTATTGATGATCTGAGTGTAGTGTGAGAGCTTAAGTGAAATGAATTGGTGGTTTCAGTTCCGGACATGGTATGCAAAGACGAAAATCACTCTTTGAAATTCAGAGCTTCCTCGGCTGGCTATGCTTCAGGAAGCCACACGCCTAAAGCTGAGCGTGGAAAACAACTCATTTCTAGCCCTTTCAGATTGGCCTCTCCAGCCCCCAGACTGTGGGCAGGACCTGAGACCTAATGGGAAACCAGAATTGGGTCTGGCCAAGTCCGGAGAAGGAGATCAAAGAGAAGGTTGTCAGATGCATGTCTTTTTTAGGGTGCTTTAGTGCCACATATAGTGGACCTTCTGGTCAAATTATCCCCAAAGCCTTTCAGCTTGCAGTTGGTGGTAGGTGGGTGGCCTGAAATAGGAGAAAACAAATTTCAGTGCTTACCTTATTTTCAGAGTCACATTAAAGCAGGTTGGTTGACTGACCCACTTTGGGGAAAAACATGACCCTGAGGCTCTGAGAATGTGTTCACACCAACAAGCCCTTGAAGCAGTGAACAGCTCTTCTTGACTGTCCAACAATCTGTGGATTTAGTATCCTTTGTGTCACTCGGTTATTAAGGAGCCCTAGGAAAGATATTTTAAATAACTTAGAAGAAAAAAATATGTTAGAGATCACATTTTCCCCTCACAGTTACCCTTGATGTGTCAGTTAATCTAAGGCATGGCACCCCATCACAGGAGGGAGCCTGAATCTTCTAGAAGTGACCATTTCTAAGCTTGACCTTTTAGACCCTAAATTAGTGGTCTTTCTGCAACTACTAAGATGTCCTTTTGCTTCAATTTTATCCACATATTAAAAATAAACAATCTGTTTAAGGATAATGAGAATGCTAGATTAAATGAGAATTCAGTGAGAGACAAGATAGTATCAGGGGATTAAGGACCAACAAAAGATTTGGCTCAGGCTCACAAGATCTGAGTTCACTAATTCTATGTCCTCTGGCAAGACACTTAATCTCTCACTTTGCTCATCTGTAAATTATGAACAGTGATTACAAAAGAAGAGCACATATTTAAAAGCATTTACCTTATAAATGGTAAGGACTATACAAAAATTCAGAGTTATTATTCCATAGAAGCTTTTAAATGTTAATGATTAATTTGTGTTCGAAGTGAAATTTCAGATTTCATCATAAAATAAGTATTAACCTTCCAATTTTTTTTTCATCTGGAGAGTACTAATGAAACATACCAGTCCACATTATTAATTTTTTTTGCATGTCACTTTCAAAAAAGTATTCAAAGAAATTTGGAGAGATAACAGCATCATTAAAACACAAATAAAAGATTAAGACCCAGTCATGAAAGATAAAGACAATGAGGAGGAATATAACTCAGAATCA
The DNA here is from genome assembly GCA_004026665.1 of Murina feae. Taxonomy (NCBI): domain Eukaryota; kingdom Metazoa; phylum Chordata; class Mammalia; order Chiroptera; family Vespertilionidae; genus Murina; species Murina feae. The sequence goes on from PVJC01000740.1 coordinate 59,005, forward strand.
GAATAATTTTAATAAAGCCTATAGTGTGATTTGAGCTTCCCAGCAGCTTAGTAAAAAAGGGAAATGCCTTTATAGCACAGTCTTCTTCATCTAGCAAAAGAAGAATAGCTATTGTATGGATCAGGGGTTGGGGGAAGTGGGTTCCAAATTCTTCCTGTGTTTAAACTCCACAAAGGATGTCACATGAGCATTTTTATTTATGTAATATCAAAAAATAAAATGGGCAGGGTCTTCAAGAGGAGATGTAGAAAAGTTAGGGTTCCAGTTTAACCACTAGGTAATATTTCCCACTGTGAATTAGTGCTTGTCTTCCCAGAACAAACAAACAGCAAGATGATTAATAGAAGAAGCAGGCTGCCTTTAAAAATTAGGGCAGTGAAATCAGAGTGTTTGCCCCTGGCTGGGGCGTGCCGCTGGCTGGGTACTCACGCAGGCAGTCACCATTCATTAGGGAAACCAAGCAGGCAAGGTAATCTGCAAGGTGCCTTGCACAAGGTCAGTTGGTGTCTCTGAAACCGAGTCTGCATTCTGAGTTCCTTAATATTTTTTAGGTCACAATGTTCTAGGCAAAACTCCCTGTTGATGTACATTGCTCATGCAAGATTTAGATCACCTCTTTTCTGGCAGAGCTCCATGGAAACACCGCCCATGATTTCTGAAATGGAATCTGATTGGGTCCCCATAATGCCCAGCTGTAGTAGACAGTGATCTCTGTAGTTGACACATTGCTGGACAGTTAGCAAACCTGTGACTACGAGGACCTAGTTCTTGTAAGCTATTATTCTTTTAATGCTACAGTAAATTTCTGTTTACCTAAAATGGCTAGGGAATGGGATATTCTGGGCAATGGAAAATTCTGGTTTGTCTGGTTATTATCTATATCATTTGCTGATTCTTGGCTTCTAAATAAATACATTACAACACACTTTGCTAAACACTAAAATTATACACTGGTATGAGTAAAGCTTCCTTTGATAACTCATAAGATACTTCAGGATCTATTAACATTCAATCCTGTCATTGAAAAGGTCCCCTTATTTTCTGGGATGGAGAATGCAGAAGTTGTGGAAACTTGGGCCACATCTGTAGTAACTCCCAATGGGGCTATTGGAATTGCTGTTGCAGTTTAGTTGAATTATTTCACTCTGGATATCAGTTTATTGGCAAGTGAAATTATAAACATATCAGCATAGTATCTGGTAAGTTATTTTTTTACCATCTTCAAACCCGTCCCTCTAGTCCCCTGCCACCACCACCAAGAACATCGGAATGAAAAGAAAAGAATCCAGTTCACTTAATTGGCTAGTTTAACATCTGAACAAATTCAATGCATAGTCCAATTCATTAGTTCTGGCAAAGACCACAGAAATAGCATGCCTATTTCTATTTTTATAAAAGAAAATTGAGGCTGGGAGAGGGAGTGCAACTCTGCTTTGTCTTGTGGCTGTGATGGGTTAGAACTGGTGTATCCTGGGGTCAAGGTCAAGGCTCTTCTTAGCAGTCTGAGTCCTGTAATATGCAGTTCTGCATAGCAGGGAGCAAACAGAAAGATGGAGGACAAATATTCCCTCTGAGCAGGGACTCTAGGAACTCACCATTATCACTACTGTTTGAAGGTCTTCAAAATCCCCTTTTATAGAAGAGCCCTGGTCAGCCTCTGAAACTGTTTGTGATATAAAGAACTAATGAAGTCCCCAGGATCCAGTCAAAATGAAAACGTTTCAAAAAATAGTGAACAGCCATACAACTCCCCACTCCTGTGAGAGTAACTGTATAAAAAGCCACCAGATGGGTTTAAATTCCTAGCATCTTTCTTTGTGTTTGCCTATGTTTTGAAGCTTGATTCATTCCTATCTCTGCCTTTTGAGTACTTTCAAAGGTAAGTCTGTACTCACTTAACTTCCAAATTAATTTATGGTCAATTCCTCCCTGTGTAGAAAGGGGAAGAAGGAAATGAATGGTTTTAACGCTGACTGCATTTTTAAAAGGCAGGACTCAATCTCCTATTTGAGTTGCTCTGTTGGTTTAGAAGTATTTTCTTTTCCTTAGCTTCAAATTCTGACTTGTCTCTTTTCTTTTTCTCATTCTTTGTGCTCTCACTCTTGCCTTTAATCATGGGTCTGGAAACTTGCTGTTTCCACATGAGAAACCTGAGAGGGCTGAGATCTCTACTGCCTTCCAGAGAAAAGGAGGAAATCTCACATGGGACCAACCCAAGGATCTGAGGGCCTCACCTCCTACTATCACACTTTTTTTTTTAGCTCCAAGAAACTTCTTAGATCTCCATATTATTCTAATATTTTATGTAAAAGCCTAATGTTGATTATAGATAGATAACTGATCACAGAATCTCCTAGAAAGAGATTATAGAGGTCATGTGTGTAACTCTCTTAAAGGCTTGAGAGACATCACTACCAAGTCCATCCTGACAGTGGTCATGTAGATAAGAAAGGGATGGAATCAGAGTAAAGCTCTCCATAGTGTCTACCTCATTCCCTCCCAGGATCCTCCAGTGAGCTCAAGATGCATTCTAAACCTTGGAGATGACACTCACAGTTAGGAACAAAGTCTGGCAAAAATTGACACTGGGGCCTGATCGGTGTTGTTCAGTGGTTGAACATTGACCAATGAAAACAGGAGATCATGGTTCGATTCCTGGTCAGGTCAAATGCCTGGGTTTTGGGCTCGATCCCCAGTAGGGGGTATGTAGGAGGCAGCAGATCAATGATTCTTTCCCATCATTGATGTTTCTATCTCTCTCTCTCCCTCTCCCTTCTTCTCTCTGAAATGAATAAAAACATATTTTTAAAAAATCGACACTGTGTAAATGTTGTTCAAATAAATAATGAGAAAGCTCTCTAAGACCTGTCTGATTCCTCTGTCCCAGCTCTTCCAAAGTGGTGAGAAATCTTCCTTCCTTCTATTTATACCCTCTACTGTAGTCAAACACACTGGCTGCCTTCTCCCACTGCGCTATACTGCATCCCTCCATGCCCTCATTCAAGATCTTCTACTGACATGATCAGTGCCATTTCTGTCAGTTGAATACACTCCCTGGTGAAGTGTTTCCTCCTTCCTCCTCCAGTCTACCAATCTTCATCCACTTGGACTTTCATCGTTGTTCCATGAGGAACTCAGCTCTATCATCTGAGTATATTACTAATCTCTCTCACTAGATTCTGAACTCCTTGAGGCCAAGATCCATTCCATGCCTCTCTGGATTCTCCATAGCACCTAATATGAGCAGGACATGTGGCCTGCATCAGAATAGACCCTCTGGCTTGAATTCACTCTCAGGTCAACTTCTCCTGGGAGCTGATAGAAAGGGAATGGTGTAGCCCCACTCTTTTCTCCTCCATCACAGGCTGAGTTAGGACTTATTTCCACTATCACCTTTGACCTAAATCTACACAAGTCTATCCTAAAAAACCACACCTGCAGATTATGCAATAAGCAAAAGTGGCCACCAGAGCTATGTAACATAGCGGTACATTCATGCCTGTCCAGGTCCTCGCAGTGGAAATTTATAGGAATCTATAGCTGTGCTGTTACTGAACCAGCTGGAAATCTGTTTTGCTTGAGACTTCTTCTCTCAGCAGGTACATTGAGGTATTGTGAGTGTTGCCAACTGGGACAGGAGGACAGCAATCCATGCCCAGGTTTTATTTATCCTAGTGCAGGGCTCCATGGGCTTTTTGATCCTGAAGCATGAACCTGAGAGTCCTTTAGGTCTCTCAAGCAGTCAAACCAAGAAGACTCTCTGATTCCAATGGCAATAACTAGTGATTTATGGACTCCCAGAACCTGGGCCATCAGAGATAGAAGTAACCTTAAAAATCACCCTGTCTCATTCTTCATTTCACAGAAGACAAACCAGATCAGGATTGCCTTGCTTTTAATTATTTTTATTTAAAAAATTTTTTTTATTGATTTCAGAGAGGAAGGGAAAGGGAGAGAGAGAAACAGCAATGATGAGAGAATCATCAATCAGCTACCTTCTGCACACACCTCACTGGGGATCAAGCTGCAACCCAGGCATTCCTGACTGGAAATCAAATCATGACCTCTTGGTTCCTGGGTCAGTGCTCCACTGCTGAGCCACACCCAGCTGGACTGGATTGCCTTGCTTTTAAAATGAGGGGGTAGACTGTATTCATTCATTTAATAACCCACCCATCCTTTCATCCAGTGATCTATCAACTAATTCATTTGCTGAATATCTACTAACAGTAAGCTTCCAGCCTGTGTTTGGCTCTGGATATAGAAACATAACTAAGACATGGTCCCTGCTTTCTACATACACAAATGCACACATCTATATATGATTCAATGTGATGTATTATAATGTAAGTGTGAAAAAAACATGTTATGAGCACCTAGAAGGCAGTAACTAAGCTGCTCTGCTTAGAAGAGTGAGAGAAAGCTTTAAGAAGAGGTGACAGTCACACAAAACTTTAAAAGAAGTAAAAGAGCTCAATCAATAAAAATGGAGTGATGGGATCAAAGAGAGAGGTGGCCTCAGGAGAGTGTGCAGCATATAAATCAGATCATGTTGCATCCTTGCTTATGACCCTCCATCCTTGTCCTCACCTGTTTACTCTTTATCATAAATTCCTGTTTTTTATAATAGTACTCATTACTGTATTAAATCACCTTATTTATTTATTTGCCTGTGCTCATCTGTCTCCAATCCTAAATTAATGAATGCACCACGAGAGCTGGAGCTATGTATGTCTTACGTACACCATTGTATTTCCAGGCTCAGTATAGCACTTGGGACATAACAAGTGCCCACAAGGAGTTTCCAGAATGATTGATGAAACATTGCCCTCGGGAAGTGATAATGAGGATGGAGAGGAAATGGCCTTTAAAGGCAGAAAAACAGAGCCTCTCTTCCAAGGTTCATTATGTACTTAATGAGTGGATGGTAGCTGGTCTTCGGAGGATGAGGTTGTACTCTTAACTGATTAAATTTATTACTCACATCTGAGAATTTTTATGACAGTCAATCCTGTCTTTTCTCTTGCCTTCTTTACTTCATGTGTTTCCACAAATTACTCATCTCCAGAACATGAACTTCCCAGCTCTTCTAGTTTGTGCTTCTAACTTCTAGCTCCAGCTCTGCCACCAGCTGGTTGTGGGGCCAACAGGTCACTTTTTTCAGAGCCTTCGTTTCCTTCACTATAAAATGAGTGTGTTAGCCCTGTGCCTAAAGATGCTTTCTAACTTACATGCTAGTTTTCCTAGCTAGGGCAAGAGTTCTCTGTTTGTTTGTTGTTGTTTTTTAAGCATACAAACAATAATTGTACACAAAAAAAGCCCATAAAAACAATGTTTATGATTCTCTGTTGTCCCTTTCAATTTCTAACCCTAAGTGTTTTTAGAGCCATAATCAGAGCACATGTACAATTTTGCATTCCCCTCTTATCCTTGAACATCATTTGTTATGTGCCTTTCATGTTGCCACAAAGTCTTTCCATTTATCATTTTAATGGCTACATAATTTTCCATGGAGTTAATATATCATAAATTATTTAACCATTTCCAAATTGTTGGGAATTTGGATTTTTTCCAGGTTTTGATATTTTAAAGAACTTTGAACACACAGTTTTTCTTTTTTAGAGTTATTTTCCTTAGGGTAAGTCTCTAAGAGTAGGATTATTAGATGAGTTTTATGGCTCTTGAAAAGCATTGCCAAATAGCTCTCCAAAAGGATTGTTTCAATTTGTATTCAATTTGCATTCTGTGTACTAGTGTGCCAGTTTCACAGAATCCTTGCCAGTCTGTTTTTAAAAATCAATATCCTTTATTTTCTCAAGTTCAACTTGTATGACATGAGGCTTCCTGGTTGTTGCTGTACTGAAATTATCCTCAGTCAGGGTACAGTTTTAAATACAGCTCTCGGCAAATAGAGGCACTCAATAGCTAGTGTTGTTATTATTATAGAAAGGGAGCTCTCAGGAGGGCCTAGCATGCTTGCCCTACCCTCTCATTCAATTTTTTTCTACTACTGTCTTCAGTTCAGCTTACTATGTAGATATTTACCTTTCTCTGCAATGTTTCCTCCAATTAAAGTGCCAAAAAGCATCCACTATTCCTAAGTGACCAACGTTCCTTAGGCTTAGAAGCTGTGAGCCAAGCTCCCTCCCTTTTTGAATCTCTCCTCCCTTCTATTTCTCTGTCAAGAGAAGGTCCTCACTCGATTCCCATGCCGATGTGCTTTCCCAAAGTTACTGTTTAGTTCTTCTGAAGTCTTACCCCACATAATTTGCTTCCCTTATTCCTCATCTTCCCCTAGGTAACCCTTTGGTTATCTGAAAATAATGATCATTTCCCTGGTGAGTATTTATGTCTCTAAGTTGGATATCTCATTTTAAAGATATCCTATTCAAGTTTTAAATTTCTCACTCTCCTCTGAGTGAACTGCAGCCTGCAAAGTTCTCCCTGTAAGTGCTGAGCCTATTTATTTATTAAAACTTACTGAACATCTTCCAAGTGACAAGAGGAATATGAAGAGGAATAAGACCTTAATTCCTGGCCTCCACATGCACAGAGCCCAGTGGGTCATAGAGGAGTACAAGCCTCCCAGGTTTTAACCTTAGAGAATTCTTAGGCCACAGCCTGGAGAGTTGGTCAGGTATGGCACCGTCAAGAAAATCTGATGGTCCTTTGTATAACCAAACTTATATGTGCTTCATTGGTAAAATGAGGACTGAACTGCTAAAAAAAGAGACTACCATATCACATTTGGTAGAAATGTCATAGTTTTTCAGAGCCTGAATCTCTGAAGCTTAGACCATGAGAAGAGTTTTAAGAATTATAGTGGATTATCACCCACCAAGCAGAGCTGATCCAGGGCCATGCCTATGATGGAAGTTAAAACACCTAGACATCTGCCTAAGTGAGTCTGCTGGCTCTTCAGGAAGGTAATGGAAGTCTAAGGAAAGCCAGTTTCCTAGGTAGGAAGAAAGGGAGCCTACTATTACCCAGCAGAGAGATGATCTGAGAAAATTCCGGTGCTGTTCTGCCACTGTTGGGTGACCTGGGCTATGTTACTTAACTTCTCTGAAATTCAGTTTCTTCAGCTGTAGAAATGGGTAGGGCTGGACTATTTGATTTGTAATATCCTTTCCAAGTCTGATAATCTGTGATCCATGGAACAGCAGATCCTGATTTGTTCCTCTCAGTTACTTTTCTCATTCTCCCTCACCCATGCCAGAAAAGCTCAGAAAAAAAAGGTGACCTCATTGGTCACTGGACAGATGTTGGATTGTCTATTGGGATTCCATGACCTCTGCAGCTACTATGGTGATCATGCCCAGTTGCAGCTAAGATTTGTTGCTGGCAGGATTTGTACCTCACTTAGCAAGCCTGGGTGCTGTAGCTGCTGCCTCTTACTTCCTCTCATTAAGGCAAACTACCATCTTATTTTGTTTTGTTTTCTCCGCATGTTTTGAGTTTGCTGCTTCCCAGCTCTTGTTATTAGAACAGACATAATTAATAACTCCTGGCACACAGAGCAGCCAGATTGGACAATCTGCCTTTTGCTTTCTCGAACTGTCTTCTGAGCAATCTGTGAATCTGAATTTATAACCTGGACTCCTTACAATGGATTGTTTTGTAATCCCCAGAAAGAATCAGGAACTTACCACATTGCCAACTTGAAAAAATAAACTTCTCTTTGTAGTTCATAGTGGAAGTTGTATCCAACCTCTTCGGTTAAGAACTGAAAACAACATGTGGTCTTATTCTTTCTTAAACCTCTCTTGGAAAGATGATTCTATAGACTTCTTTGGTCATCATTCCAGAAATTCCCATGCTGGGTCATAAGGAATGGGTTCATAAGTTCTAACTAACCCACTCAACTTCTGTGGTAACCTAGACGCATTTCCTTAGTAGATATTAAGAACAAAGATTCACCATTCTCTTTTGAATTTTCTTGTAATTGCAGAAAATTGTTAAGGACCTTATGAGTGTCTTCTATTTTTACCTTAAGCAATCACAATTCCTTGGAGTTTTCCACTTCAGCAAACATCCAAAAACATCAGGAGTTTCTATTCCTGTCATTTGAACTATTGCTAATTTGTCCACGTTTGTTTAAATTGATAGAATATAATTTGGACAAATGTGATCATGTAATGATAGTCAATGAGCTAATACTCTTTTTCTTGGTATTGTGTCATGGGGGGCATAAATTTGAATAAAATAGGATTACTGTTCTCAAGTAACTTTCAGTTCATTATCATAGTAATTATATACAGAAATGACATTTGTTGAATTATAACAGTAGTCTAAATTGTCTGCACATGGAATCTCCTGGGGGAGCTTGAGGAACTATTGATGGCTATATTCCATCCCCAGAGATTTGGAAGTTTAAAAGGTCCCCAGGTAATTCTAATGTATAAACCACTTTGGGGACCCCTGGTATAAACAAAGAACTTGGAAACACAAAAAATAAAAAAAAGACATCTTATCAGAGAAATTGAGGACGTTTTCATGGGAGCGTTTAGTAGTTTAGTATGAAATTGTATTGAAGATTAGATTGAACAGTGAGAACTGTGTCACTGGTTTTGAGGGTATGCAGATTGGAATTTGAATCTCAACCCTGTCTTTTAGTGGCTGTGTGTTGGGTGAATTACTTACCCTTTCAGAGAGACGGTATGAGCAAGAGCACAGAGAATCTAGAGGAATGTAGAACACATAAAATTAGTGGGAGGTAAAGAAAGAGTTAGGGAGAGATGTAGATTTTCCTGTTGTGAGAAAGTGGGAATTTATAAGAGGGCAGGCTCAGAAAAGACAGAAAGAAAGTGGTGGATGAAGTAGATATCATAGAGAAAAGACTTTTCCTAATGCCCAAAATATCTCTCTTCTCCATCCAACTCTCTCATCCAAATCAAAGCCAGTTCAATTGAGTTTCTGTTATGACCTAGAATACAAACCAAGAAGCTATGGCTAAAGAGCCAGGCCATCATAATCTTCTGAATAACTGATTCTCATGAGCAGAGTATATATAGTAGTTTCTTCATCTGCTGCTTCTAATGGTCTCTGTTACTCAAGCCTTTTGATATTCCCAATGAGAAGAAAAAGAAATTACATAAAAAATCCTATCAAATATATGATGAAAGGTTGACAGAATTAGAAATTAAGAATGGAGACACGAAGGCTGAAAATAAAATACCTTTACTTTGAATAAAACCAGATCTGTCCAAGTTAGCATTAATTGTTTTTAATGGTTCCATTGTAAAGTTTGTTTAAATAACAAGTGATGATTACACTGAGAATGATAGTTCCCTAAATTCTGCCATGGTCATGAGGCCCAAGACAGGACTGAAAGTAAATAAACCTACATTTTCAAATGAAGAACTAATTTTGTTAGAGTATACTGATGAATCTCAATGAGAATGTCTTATGCACTGCAAATGATTGGAGAAGGAAACTGTAGACATTTTGCAAAATACAATCAAGTCATTGAAAACACAACTAGAAATGGCTGTGAAGTTCATTTTGTCCAACTTTCCGTGTGTACAGGGGAGATGGCGGTCCAGAGTGATATGGTAGATTGCATAAGTTCACACAGGTAAGTGACTGATGAGAAGGGGAATCAGATATTTTGCCTCCAAGAGGTAAATGTACCATAAGAAAAAAAAGATTTTTTTGGCTTTTTAAAAAGTTGTGTGTTGTTTTTTTTTTTTTGAGTGACAAATTATTTTATAACCGCTGAACCTTGATGCACACTTATATTATGGTCACAGGATTCTGAGTACATTTTGCAAATCAACCTGATTCTTGAATCTAACCTACTCTATCACTACAACTTTCTTTTATCTGTTTTTCTTTTTCATTCATTGCATCAATTTTATTTTGCTATATTAGAAGCATTAGTATACACTGTCTTAATTCCTTTGTGGGACAAGGTAGAGCAAAAAGATGTGTATTTTCATTCCATTTGTACCATTTCTAACTATAGAAGAGAAATTGTATTTATTAATATCCACTATGAGTTTACATACATTATTTTATTTTAATTCTCTCAAAATCACCATGAGGTATTATCTTTATCTTATGTGGAGAAATTGAGTCCCATAGAATTGGTTAAATTCAGGTCTGACTGACTTCAATGTTCATGTTCCTTTGCCTATATTGGGTAAGTCTCTGAATATATTTATTGCCCTGGAGCGGGATAGCTGCCCAAGGTCTACTGAATGGCCTGAATGCACTGTGTTCCCAAAATGCTTTGATGCCCTATTCTTTAGAAGCGTCTAATTATTTCACTCAGCAAAACTTCAAGTCTTACTTAAACAAGTGGCTTCCAAAGAATTGGACATTTTCCCTGTTTTTAATGAAGAGGACAGAAACCCAACCAGCTATTATTTGTTTCTACTTTACAAGAACAAAAATAATCATATTAAGATGTCAAAAATAAATTTTAAAAGTGCAAATGTGGTAGAAAAGCACCTCCTGTCTGGGAGAATCCAAAGAAATGTAAATAGACTCATGTGTATTCTTTGTGTGAAATGTAGTGGCTACAATTCAAATTAAGATGTCAACAGGACATTTATAAGAATGAGCTGGGGATTAACACGGATTGCGAAATAAGTGCACAAAGTCATTTAAATGAGAAGCACTCTCTGTGGTTGAGAATCTGCAATACCCTGTTCCTACCATGGGTGCTGACCCTGTAGGGACTTCCTCTCACCACAACTTCTATTGAGCAGATTGGCGTACCGTCCCTGCACCCAGCCCTGCACCAGATGTTACAAAAGAGCAAGGGCACTAGTTTTGTCCTTAGGGGGCACCAATACGGTTTGTGAATATGACTTTGATTTTAGTGAGCAAAGCTTAGGCCCAAGAGACTACTAGAGCTTATTTACCAGGCAGGCTAAGTTTCTGGGCTGAATAAAGTGACACTGTGAATTTAGACTACAGTACATTCTCACTGATGGATCTTGAGGGACCTCAGACACATTAATCTAAACCTTCATTTTATATAGAGAGTTTCCAGGGAGGCTTAGGGAGAGGAGGGGATGGACCAGGGCAATACACTTAATTTATGCTAATAATCTTGATTATTTGTTTCGTACCAGATCTTTACACTTTACATATCTAATTTCTTAAGTAATCTATGACAATGCTGTGAGCTAGTTATTAATTCCATTTAGAGTTAAGAAAACTAAGATATTGAGTTGGAGGCTGTTTGCCTGAGATAACACAGTGAGTGTTGTAGAGGTGGATTTGAATGCTAGCTCGTCTCCCTGTAAAGTCCATCTTCCTATTAACCATAAACACAGAGCTGGGACTGGTGTCCAGAGCCCAGTTTACTTTGTTGTGATGCTTCCTTTAGCATATAGAATCTTTAAATATATTCAATGATTCATTTGATATGTATTTTTCTGAGGGTCCACTATGAGCTAGACCCTGGGGATATAAAAATTTAATAAGTGCAGGCTCTTAACCTTCTGGATCTTAAAGTATAATGGAGTGACTGACACTAGAAAAGGAAAATTACAGTGGTGAGTGTTATTATGGAGATATAAACAAGTGCTGTGGGAGCTCAGGCACAGCAAATAGTTCTGCCTGGAAGGAATAAGGAGCCTCTTGGAGATGGTGAAATGTGAGCTGGGTCATGAAATATGATTGAGTTTTACAATCAGAGAAAGAAAGAAGTACATTCCAGAAAAGGGGAATAGCATGTGCAAAAACCCACAGTTGTGAAAGACGTTGGTTTGGGGTAAGAAGTTTAGGATGACCATGTGGGTTGAAGAGATCGAAGATAAAGCTTGAGATCAGATTGTGAAAAGTGTGCCTCCATCAGGGAATTTTGTCTCAATTCTACAGGCAATGGATCATTGACAGGATTCCTAAGCAAGAGGCAGTCTTGTTTAGATTGCTTTTTAAGCAGATAACCAAAGGAGACATGAAGGACAGAGAACAAATCTATCTGTCGTTCTGCTGAAAATGAATGAGAACTTGAGCCAAGGCATTGTGGATGGTGAGGCATGGTGGATGAGAGGCATTTGTTTCTAAAGTAAAGCTCCTAAGGTTTGATGACTGGCATGTGGAGGGGGAGGAAAGTGTTTGAAAATGACCTGGTGATTTCTAGCTTTAGAGATGTGGATGTGAATGCTATTAACCAGGGCTGAACACAAAGGAAATGGAACAGGTTTGGTAAAGCTAGGATAACAGGTGGGGAGAAATGAGCTCTCTTTTGAGCATGTTGTTTTAAGCTTCTGCAAAAACACACCACTGGAGATATGAGGTGTGAAGGCAAATGCGGTTGGGAGAAGAATAGGAACTAGAGATGGAGATTCAGGAGACTTCAGGATATTTATGCTACTTAAAACTCTAGAAACAAGTGTATCCCCAGGGAGATGTGCAAAGTAGGTGTAGATGAAAATGCAAGGTGAGATGTGAGCATACACTATGGGCTCTTTTCAGACCCAAAGCCCCTTATACAAATAAAGCACACAGAGCAGGTTCTTATTGAAGTCATCTTCGAGTGGGACATGGACAAATAGGTCATTGCATGCTTACTGCAAAGTCTCTATTAATTTACAAAAATTTCAAAAAATTTTTCTAAAAGTATTAACCCATTTTCCATTTATTGAGAGCATAGTGCCTGGCAGCACATGGAGTGGTAAGTCAGACACTGTCTCTGTCGTCAAAGAGTTTCATCTAATACTGGGGAAGCTTAACAGCAAATTAAACAGCAAGTGTGCAAGTGCTTAGGAGGGTACCTGATTTAATAGGTAAGAAGGTATTTTCACTTAAAAAGTGATATACATAAGTAACTGAGAAAAGGCATAACGATGGTTCTGAGGAAGAGGAGATTCCCAGATTTAGTTAGAGGCAAAAGGAAGGCGTCTTAGAAGAGGTGGAGTATAGTCATGAAGCATGGGTAGGACTTGCGCAGGCAGAGGTGGCAGTTGTTGGAGATGCAGCCACATTTTAGATGGAGAGAATTTACCTGATAAGCAATTGTGTTTACAGGTGGAACCAACTATTAAGGGCAGTTCAGTGTCTCATGTCCTATAGCAAGAACTGAGATTCATGTCAAACATTAGATTCTCAGGGCTGAGTAACCATAAGCAGGGCTAGCTCCCAAGCAGGGCCAGAGGACTCTGGGCACCTCTTTCCCCCCAGATCCTGAGTCATTATGGGACCAAACTGTTTTAGTGCTTCATTTCACTTGGTCAAACCAAGACGATTTGAATACACCTGCCCGATGAGGGTGGCCGTTGTGAGGGGCAGGGAGCGCTTCCTAATTGTGGTTCTGTGGCCTAAGCCCCACGTGAAGGCTCTTGGCGGTCTCACTCAAATGAGGTGGGGGCCGGCTGACTGCTCAGCCACACTTGGAGGATGCCTTGCTTATTCATTCTCAGTGGTCATCTGGTTTGTTTTAGAAGTTGCACATTTCAGAAGGTTGGTGCTTCTCTTTTTAAGAGGTGAAGGGAGAGGGGGGTGCGGTGAAGTGGAGTGCCACCTGCCACTCTCCCATCCCCAAAAATTACCTCCAACCTCTCCTCTCCACCAAATTAGATGCATTCGAAATGCAGAACAAATGGCCTCATCCAAAGGAAGAAGACAGGAGAAACAAAAACAGTAAGAGCTATAAAATATCATCATGAACCTGGATGGGTCAGTGTCCTTTCACACCAAGTGAATTTCTTGGAACTCCTATTTCATAAAGCAAAGGGCTGCCTTTTTTATCAGCAAGGGCACAACTTTGAACTTGGCCGCTCCGTTCAGGGCCCTGTTCCTACTAACCACACCTGCAGGGTGGTCAAGAAACCACAGAATGCTGAGAAGTGTTATAATGACATTGTCCCCAGAGATTGTGAGACAGGTGGGATCAGTGTTTTAAACACAACAATTAGAGGTGCGAACCAGTTTGGAATCTTTTGGTCTCAGGGCAGCTGATGAAGATGATGATGATGATGATGATGATGATGATGATGATGATGATGAAGAATGTCATCAATAACTTTTTGTAGTAGTGAGTCATACTGCTACAAAGCACTTTCACCTTTATTGACTCATTTTCTCTAAAAAACACACTGGAAATCCCAGTTACCTTCAGAGCATCCCCCAAAGATAAACTACCACCTCTAGTAAAATGGACTCAAGTGTAGACTCACTATTTAGAGCTGCACGTGGTGGAACTTTTGGAATTTGCATGTGGTCTTGCCCTTACCAGCTGGGTGACCTTGGACAAATAATTTCAAACCTCCTAGACTTAGCTTCTTCATATGTAAAATGTGTTAATAATAACTGTCTCAGAGGGTTATTGTACAAATTTCAATGGCTACATGTAAATAAAAAAGAACAGTATAAACTCTAAAGCATTATGCAAATATTAATTACCACCTATACAAGGGTAAGCTATTTGCAAAAATGAATGCAAATATAGTTTTGAGATGGGGCTATGATGTGCCTGACAGAGCACTTTGCTTGGAATCAGAAGATAGAAGTTCTATTTTGGCTCTTACAGGTCAAGTAGTAGTGAGTGTGGCTTTCAGATAGGCAAACACAGCCATGCAAGTGATGCATTTACCAGTAAAAAACGGCTGCCATCATCCACCTGTCACCTTGTCACTTGTATTAGCTGAGCGAAGGCCCCCCAAAAAAGGTACCCATATCCAGATTTCAGAAACTGCGAATATGTTGCCTTACATGGTAAAGGGACCTTGTCGGTGTCATTAAGTTAAGGATCTTGAGACTGAAATTTATCCTGTATTATCTGGCTGTCCCCAATGTAATCACAGAGGTCTTTATAATAGGGATGAGGGAGAGTCAGGGTCAGAGATGGCTATGTGACAATGGAAGCAGACATTGGAGTGATGCTCTTTGAAGATAGATGAAGTGGCCACAATTCAAAGAACACCAGAGTAGCCTTTAGAAGCTGAAAAAGGCAAGGAAACAAATTCCCCTTTAGAGCCTCCAGATGAACCCTCCCTGTTGACACCTTGACTTTAAAGCCCAGAAAAACTAAACTTTGAATTTCTGCCTTCCAGGACTGTAAGAAAATAGTTTTGTGTTGGAAAGCCATGCATTTTGTGATAATTTGTTCTAGCAGCAATAGGAAAATCATACATCACCTCTCCTTAAAGCTCCCCAGCCCTTAATCACTTGATTTCCTGTTTTTCCCTTCCAACCTGACCCAACTTCTGAGTAGGCTAGTGGGCTCTGTTCAAGTCTCCCTCCACCTCTTCCTTTAGTCTCCCTTCACCTCTTCCTTTCTTCAGCAAGCCAGCCTGCAGGTCACCCATTACAGGGATTTATAATGAATCAGTTAATGGGTTCCATGCCTTGAGTTCACTGGAGGCCTTCTTGAGGCACTCTGGCTCAGGAAATGCATCTTAAATTTGAGTGAGTTACTGAAAACCTCACAGAGTCTCTATTTTCTTATCTGTCATTTGGGAATAAAATTTATTTCCATGTGTACCTCAAAGGGTAGTTGGAGGACTTAAGAGAAATGATAGCAATAAAAGCTATTTGCCACCTATAAAATGCTCCAGTGTCAACTCCTGTTATGGCCAGCATCATTATTTTAGAAACAGAATTTCTAGCTCAATCTCTTCTTTACTCAACATATATGTTGTAGTGAGTAACAAACACTTTGATCCTAGACAAAGGAAAAAGTATTTTTAAGGAGAATATCCAGTTGAGCATTGGATTTTGGACATCTGGATTATCCATGAACATGGATTTCTCACTTTCAATGCAGACATAAAAATATTTTTTTAAATCCAGATGTTGTGAGGACATTAAATAATTAGTCAATAATATTACCCATTTGGAGGTGGCAAGGTGGGACAAATTTCATTTGCCTTTCTCTTTGTGGAGCTAAAAATAGAATGACACTTTACTAATCAGTAACAAGGTCATCTGAAAACAGGAGCTTTTAAGACATCTTTTGGCCACAACATTGTCAGAAGCAGAGGAGCTCTGCATTACTGCAAACCCTTGCTGGTTGCATCTTGCCACTGAGAAATGGAAATCCCCAATAGTATGGGCTCTTTCTCAAACATTAAAACCACAATTTACCTAAAACTCACTCTTCACACTTAGAATGGTTTATGCAACATAACCTCACTAACCTTCTGTAACTTCATTAAGATCAGAAAACATCAAGCAACCGTCTGGTAAATTTGATCAGAAGAGCAGAGAATATTAGAATGCAAGGGATAGAAGTTAATGGAAAGTAAATAACATTTATCAACCATTTACTTAAAGATGTAAGGCTATATTTTTCCATACATACTCTCTAATTTATTTCCATTTTAAAGATGTGGAAGCTGGGGATTAGAAAGATTAAGTGACTTTCCAGAACGTCACAGTAGAACATGGTAGAGCTGGCTTTCCATACCACTCCTTGTTCAATCCTTTACAAATGAAGAAAAGTGAGAGGATTCAATTGCTCCAAATTCACATATTTACTTAGTGCCCGTGTTACTTCCAAAATTCACTGAATAATCCGTCTGGATTCTCCCCTTTGAAACAACCTCAAAGCTCTCAAAGTCCTTGCAAACCCAAGAGAACTGAAATACTCCAGGGTGTTCTTCCATGGCTCCCAGACTTAGTACTTCTCAGGTATATAACCTGGAGTTCTGTGTGCTGAGGCCTAAGGCTTTCCCATGGGAGGTTGAAGTCCATTCCTAAACTCTTCACCAGGTTCCTCTCCCATGATGACCAGCACCCACTTGCAGGAGTAAGCAGAGCTTTTGCAAAATTTCACCCCATGCCCAGTGCAAAGGGTAAAACAAATATTGTCTTTGAAGCCACAATATTGGAGGTGAAGACTCAACTTGGTTATTACCTCATTTTGCACTTGTGGGTCAATCAGGTGAGGGACTAGATACTTGTAAAGGTCTGGATTTCTTACTTTCAAGAGATTAGTTTAATGGAGATGGTTAAAATCTTCAATATAGGAGGTTAGAAAAACAAAGTTCTAAGTCAAAGTGGATTCAAAACAATCCAGCACCTCTTCCTGAGAAGGTTACCTCATGTTCCTTTGAGAGCAAAGATACAAGGATATAATAGTCTGAACCTCTAACAAATTGGGAGAGATAAAGATAGAGGGGCAGTAGAAGATAGGGAGCACCCTCTTATGAAATAAAGATGGGCTGTACGTGGAGAGAAAAATAAAGCAGATTAACCCAAATATTTCACCGGATTGTACAAACCAAGGCCAGGTTCCAAAAAGCTGATCTGGACTCTGTTTCTAACTGAATAAGGTGCTCCTTGGGCCTAACTAAGTCATCTAAGCTCTCTGGGGATCAGTTTTCTCAACCGAACAAAAGGAATCTTCACAGCTGCCTCACAAAGTTGTAAAGATTAAAATGAGACAGTGCATGTGAACGTCTTCAGGAAAATGTGAAGTGTTGTACAATGATCTGTAGAGATCTTACAGATTGTCTTATTGATGATAATTTTAACTCCCCCTTTCCTATGGTAGGAAACCAGATCTGAGGTGTCATGATCTTCCTAAGAGCATCCCTATTGCAGGTGACAGAGCCAGGGTATATGACTATTAACAAACAGCAGAAGAAAAGAGCACACTTGAGTGTTTTCCCCATATTAGAGATTCCCCGCATGTGTCTGTGCTGTTGTAACCAGACTGACAGCAGAGTGGGGAGAGGGGCATGTTTTAGTTACTGTTGCTAGAAACAAAGCACCTGCAAACTTGGTGACTTTAACTGTGGGTCGAGAGTTTGGGAGCGGCTAGACTGGGCATTTCTGGCTCAGGGGCCTCTTGTGTGGTTGCAAACAGTGGCCGGAGCTGGAAGAGTGGGGAAGGGGAACCAGAGCAGCTGGGAGCCAGCTGGGAATCTCTGAGGGTCCCCCCATGGGGTCCCTCTGCGTGGACCACTTTGGGCTTCCTCACAGCATGGCAGCCTCAGGGTCAGTGAATTGCTCACTTGACAGCTCAGGGCTCCATGTTAACAAGGCGAAACCTGTATCATGACCCTCTGTAACGCAGCTTCAGTAATCACACAGCCTCATTCACACTGCATTGAAATGATTACAAGGGAGTCACAACTCCACTCAGATTCAAAAGGAAACCTAGACCCCACCTTCCCATGGGAGGAGTGGTGAGTTTCTAGAAAAGCATGTGATATGGGAAGAGACTCTTGCAGTCATCCTCAAAATGTGCAGTCTTCCCAGGCAAAAAAAGCTGTCATATTATCGAAAGGAAGATCAAGGGTCTCAAACCCTGGAAAGAGGGGACAGTTATTTCTGTACCAAGGATGTTAGTTATGAAACACAGTCTTTAATTGACAGATGTCCCCTGGAGAAAAAAGCCTGAAAAAATTGCCAGCACCATCCAATCCTTTAACAAAGGAGTGGCCTAAACTGGCCATAGGATGGGGGCACATTGGGGAAAGAGCCAAAATTATCATCTGGAAGATTGATCAGTTTGGTGAAAAGCTAACAGAAAACAAATGCTTGTAAATGCAAGCAGAAAGAGAGTCATCTTGTCTGAAAACCTTCATAAGCTCAAGTTTCGTTATCTTGGAAAGTCCCTATCCTCCCCTGAAAATTGGCAGATTCTGAATAGAAATGAAAGACCCATTCCTACTCAATTATCCCTCAATAAAGCTATTTTTTAAAAAGGAATATTAATTTATCAGGTTGCTCTTTATTTTTTGAAATTTATTCATTTTTAACTGACGTGTACCTTATGCAAACATATTTTCTGAGGCAAGTAACCATGAAGAGTGTGCCAACAGGCAAGAGCCACATATTCAACAAAAATGAACTGAATGGGGTGGGAAAGGTTATCAAGTATTGCCTGGGACTAGAACTCCAAGCCCAGGTTTCTGGATTCTAGGATTGGAGGTACTGTGTGAGAGGTCATGCTTACATCCTGCTGTGTATATCACCTGCTTTAAACTTTGCTCCAAGTATATGGTTATTGGTGAGAGGCTGCCTTGGGTCTTTTCAGGAAGTAAAAAAAATGATGTATGTGAAGAACTTGGCATGTGATGGGCATTCAGAAAAGTGCGTTATTGATGTTAGTAGGTTGTATTTTATTATAATTTGATATTAACATTAAAGTACAGATGACTTTCTGTTTACAAATCACTTTGATATTTTCATTTAATTATCATAATAAATTTACGCAATGTAATTATGGTGCCCCTCTCCCCCCCTCCCAAAAAAAAACCCCACAAAAAAAACTTACAGATTAGGTTAGGTTACTTACCTAGAGTCTCTTAAATAATAAATTGCAGATTTGGGATTTGGAACTAGATTACCAGCCCAAAGCTACCCCTTTCCACTCTACCATGTTGTTTCTCTATTAAATTGCCAAGTGACCTTGTGCAAGCATTCCACTTCCCGTCCCCTATCTGGCCTCTGATTTCTACATCTGCAAAGTAAGAGGAATTAAATCATGCCTAAGGTCCCATCCAGGTCCCAGTGTCTCTGATTAAAAGCGTATGTTCAGGAATAATGGTGCCTGCTTGCTGCCGAGCTCTTTGTACATCCTGGAGCCCAGGCTCAGAGGGGGCCAGAGCCTGGAGCTGCGCCTAAATCTGAGGCCCGGCTTGGCGTTCATCACGGTATCTGACTGCCAAAAGGACAGAATTCTCTAGAGGACCTGAGTCCAATCTGGCCAGCTTCAGATGGCCTTAAATTATCCTCTGACCTCGAACTTCTGATTATCTGAAGTTTATTTTTTTTAAGGCTTAGAAATGACCATTCTATCTCTCTGGAGATCCACTTCTTTTCTTACTTTCATTATGTTCCTCCAACAACATGGAATGGGAACTGGGAAACAGGCAATCCTTATGTAATTTTTTGCCTCTGCTGCTGCCTTGCTAGTGACCCTGGGCAAATCCTGCCAAAGCAGAGTGATCAATAATGGCTCTCCTGTCCCGAGGCTTTGTGAAGTCATGTGGCTTCCTCTTGAGGAAGGAATGGAAGATCTAGATTCTATGTGTGTTTAAGATAAGAAATCTATTGGATTTTTCAATAACAATGTCTGATACTCAGAGTTGGTTCACTTCAGTTGCCCTTTTAAAAACAGCTCTTCTACTATCAGGCAAAGGAAATAAATGAGGAAAATACTTTCTGTATCTGGCCCCAAGAGAAGCTGTAAGTCTGAAAACTGATGTTAGGTTTAAAGCATAATTCTTTTTTGTTCTGCCTGCCCCCTTCCCCATTTTAGCTGGAATTTGAAGTGACTCAAAAGTCACTGAGAAAGTAAGTCTCCAAGCTATTCTGGAGGGAGTCTTTCTGCACGTTGACTCCGCGTTGCTTCTCCTGGGTCAAGTGCCTTGTTCAGTTCTCGCTCATCTTGTGCCTTCATTCTGTAGACAGAGATTCAGGCAGAAGACCCACCTGCCCAAGAGAAGGGCTTTCACACTCAGGGTATGTTGTACTGGGGCTCTACAGAAGCACAGGCCCAGGGTCAAACTCTCCTCTACTCTCTCTGCCCCCAAAGTTAAGGAATTTGGTTTTGCTTTCATTTTGCCAGAGAGGGAAGAAAGAGCTGATTTGATCCTTGCCCATTGTACTACCAGAGCAGAGACTCTCACTCCCTTTTCTAGTAGTCTTCTGCATGCTGCCAGCAATCCCAGAGGATAATGAAAAAGGCAATTGCGACAACATTGGGACAGCAATTGCACAATTCACCACAAGGTCACAGGGAGCTAGGAAAGGGTGATTATACCCATGTGGGGCATAGATAAAATGTTGGCCTTGGCTCTGGTCACCACTGTGCCATCAACACAATGTGTGACCTTAGGCAAGTTGTTGAACCTCTCTATAAGCCTCCTTTATTTCACCTGTAAAAAAAGGAAATAGGATGTTTTGTAGAATAAAAAAGTATCATATTTGAAAAGTACCTTTGATATCATCTAATCCAACCTATTTATTTTATACATTTGGAAACTGAGGATTAGAGGTAGAGAGTAACTTGTCTAATGTGTGACATGGCAGGTAAATACCAGGGTCATTTCTAGAAGACAAGATCCCTTCGTCCCCTTCTAGATGACCTCCAAGGTTCTCCCCAGCTCAGGAGTCTATCACTCTAAAATCATAGTCTCTAGCAGTTCTGGCTGTTATCTTTGGGCCTAGTCTAGTATTGGTCACTATCTGATTCCTTTAGGATTCTTGATAACACATTATGTCATCAAAACAGCTACTTACTCATTATAGAGTTCTTCAAATTCATGTAAAGCCAGGCAAGTGATACGCTCAGCAAAGATTCTGGCAGGCCTGTTGTAATGCTTGTATTAGTCTGGGCTCATTTCAGGCAAACCTTCAGACAACGTATTGGGCAAGGGTATGTTCAGCTTGGCAATTTTCACTTGTATATAGACCAAGACATTGCAGCAATCACCAGAGAACGAATATTCTAGGTCAACTTGGCCCCTGAATCACTTTGTGACCGTGGATATGCTTCATCTCCTTCTCAAGCCTCAGTTTCCCCATATTTAGAACAAGTTGATTGAACTTCATAATCTCTAAGGTACCTTTCAGCTTTGAAATTTCATAGAATATTGCCCAATCTTTTTATTCCTTAGGGAATTTTGCTTAGGAACTAGGAAGATGATCTTTGCCACAGAAAGTCTGAGAATGCTTGCAGGCCTTAGGATTATAAAACAAATACTAGAAAACAAACATAAGAATATTATGTTGTTCTGTGCTTTTGGCTCATACTTTCAAAGTTTTATATCAAATCTTCATAGCCTAACCACATTTTAATTTTCATGTGCAGAGAGACAAAAGGGGAGATAGGAATAACATTGTTATGAAGATTAACCATGTCCTATCAAAATATTACTGCACTTGATTATATTTGGTTGGACATGATTGGATCTTCAGCTCATAGATATATATATATTTTGCCTTTATAGTGCATGCCCACCAGAGAGTTCAGACATGAATATAAATACAAATACAAAGTATGATATGTTAAAGTCAATAGAAAATACCTTTGAGGGGTAAGAAATCATGAACTATTTGAGAGTATTAGGAAAGTCTTCATGGAGGAGTTTGCATTTGAGGTTGGTTTGGGGAAGAAATGGTGATGAGAAGCAAGAGGAGGCAAATCAAAAGAAATGCTATGAACAAAGGAAAAACAATGAAGTTTGGTAACTAGTGAATGGGTAGTGTGTTTGGCAAAAGTACAGGCTATGAAGTAGTGGGAAAGAAAACTAGTTATATTTAAATGTTACTCTGACTAGTACAATAATTCTTTTTTAAAAAAACTTATCTTTATTGTTGAAAGTATAACAGATATCCCCTTTTTATCTCCATCAACTGTCTTCACACTTCACTCACCTCCCCCTCCTAGACCTTCTTCAGACTATGAGTTATGCATATATGCATATAAATTATTTAGTTCATCTCTTCTTGTACCCCCTCTCTCCTTCCCTCTGAGATTCCTCAGTCTATTTCATGCTTCTATGTCTCTGGATCTATTTTGTTCATCAGTTTATTTTGTTTATTGTATTTCACATATGAGTGAGATCATGTGTAACTTGTCTTTCTCTGACTGGCTTATTACATTAATTCTTTAAGGATAAAAATTCTTTGTTCAATTCATCTTTGTATCCCTCTCAAAAGTGACACATAACCATCTGTCCAAACTGGTTTAATGAAAAAAATATATTATGTGGTACTTTTTCCTCCAAACCATCAATATACTATGTAGATATAACTATGTCTTAGAATCTCAAAAGTTAAGTTGAACGTGGTACTTATCCTGTTGACTATAATCAATATGAAGTGCCATCCCTTGGTCCGGTAATGTAAGTAGGTGATTTCACCTGGGGAAAGAAGGTCATATTTATCAACTTCTAACAGTTAAAATGTGATGTGTATAGGACATGTACAAAATACTGAATTCTGCAACTCAGATGCAGAAATAAGGCCAACAACCATGGCCTTCTGCAATAGCTTATGTTGCTGCTTCTAGGGACAATAGAGCAAAGAGATCCTAGAAAACACCTCTGAGTTGTAATAAAGGAAATCTCTTAAGAAAATGCATCTAATCTAATAAAAGTGTAATATGCAAATTGACACTCACTCCATTACACCTAAGCCACGCCCACCAGCCAAGCCACACCCACCAGCCAATCAGAGTGGCTGTATGCAAATTAACCCAGCCAAGATGGTGGCCGGCAGACATGGAGCTAGAGCAAACAGGAGGCTTCCATTGCACCAGCGATGGAGGAAACTGCCTGCCTAGGCTGGCTATGGTTTCCACTCAATGCAACAAAGTTTCAATTATAGGAGATAAATTAACCCCAGAAACCTGATTCCAGCCAGCCTCGCTGGGATGTTGGGTCAATGGGAGCTGAGGGCAGCCTGAAAACGGCCCTCAGCCCCTCAACTAGGCTGGCCAGGCACCCCAGTAGGGACCCGAACCCTGAAGGGGCTATGGGCAACCTGAAAACGGCCCTCAGCCTCTCACCCAGGCTGGCCACACCCCCATTGGGTGAGGGTACCCACTGGGGGGCTTGGCCAGTCTGCAGCCATCAGCCCCTCTCCCAGGCTGGCCAGGCACACCAGCAGGTGGGCATCCCCCAAGGGGTCCCAGACTGCGAGAGGATACAGGCCGGGCTGAGGGACCCCCTGAGTGCACAAATTTTTGTGCACCAGGCCTCTAGTTAATAAATATTCATTGAGTGTTTGTCACTTAGCAATGTAGTATCCAGACTGCTTCAGAAAGTATTTTTAAAAATCTGGACTTTTCTATATCTTGACTATGGTAGTCAATAACAAGCTTACACGTGTGATAACATTATACAGAATTAAGTATATTAACAAATGGGAGATATAACTAAAAGGAATTGTATCAATGTCAAATCTTGGTTGTGACATTGCACTACGGTTTTGAAAGATGTTATCATTGGGTGAAATTCGGTAAAGAGCACACAATATCTCTCTGTATTATTTCTTATTCCTGCATGTGAATCTATAAATAATCTCAGTAAATTTTTAGTTTATAAAAATGGGTCTCAGATAGGTTCAATGGTGAATTCTACAACACATTTTAAAAAATATTTTTATTGATTTTATACAGAGAGGAAGGGAGAGGGATAGAGAGCTAGAAACATTGATGAAAGAGAAACATCTATCAGCTGCCTCCTGCACACCTCCCACTGGGGATGTGCCCACAACCAAGGTAAATGCCCTTGAGTGGAATAGAACCTGGGACCTTTCAGTCCACAGGCCGATGCTCTATCCACTGAGCCAAACCAGTTAGGGCTCTCCAACACATTTAAAGAAGAAATTGTATCAGTTCTTTGCAATCTCTTCCAGGAGATTGAAGCAGAAGGGATATTTCTTAACTCACTCTATGAGGCCAGCATCGCCTCAATATCAAAACTAGACAAAGAAAAAGCAAACTATGACCAATAATAACTTTAACAAACATAGATGCAAAGAACATCAACAAAATATTTGTAAATCGACTTCAACAATGTATAAAAAGAATGATATACCATAACCAAGTGCTATTTATTTCAGGTATGCAAGACTTGTTCAATATTCAAAAATAAATTCATGTAATTCAGCATAATAAAGGCTAAACTCAACACCCCTTCATAATCAAAACTCTCAGCAATCTAGGAATAGAGGGGAATTTCCTTAACTTAATAAACAATGTCTACAAAATAGCTGACATCATATTTTGTGAAAAGAAACACAAAGTTTTACCACTAAAATTAGGAACAAACCTGAAATACTCATCAGAAAGAGTATATGTGCCCTTATGTTTGAAGTTAAAAACACTATTATTTACATTGGCATTCCAAAAAATATGAAATGCTTAGGCATAAACCTAACAAATATGTACAAGATCTATTTAACAAGACAACAAAACTCTAATGTAAGATAGTAGTTGATGTTTATGAGCAGTAAGACCCAATACTATCAAGATGCTCAATCTTCCCAATTAGATCTACAGATTCCATATAACCCCAATTAATTTTCCAGCAAGTTATTTTGTGGATATTGATAAACCAATTCTAACATTTATATGGAGGAGCAAAAGGCTCAGAATATCTAACTCATATTAAAGAAGAAGGACTGATACTACCCAACTTCAAAACTTACTCTAAAACTATGATAATCATGCTACAGTCATTTCCCTTACATGCCTTGTGTGCAAGCGCACCATTTCTCTCCACTAATACTAGCAGAAAATATTTTAGCAGCCGATTGCCACATCATTAGTCTTGAACTGATTTGTTTGGTGTGCACAACAGGAAATATTTTGCTTTCTGAGAACAAGAAAAATAGGTTTATTTGCATTACACTTATTAATTTATGCAGTTATTCACTGTCTGCTAAATTAATGTTAAAAAATATTAATTTTTATTAAAATGTTCTATTATGTTAATGATTACTCATTTATTTCAGCTCTTTGTATTCAGCATGTCTTTATTAAAATAAACCTACGTTTCTATGAAAATTGAAGCTTTTGTTTTATTGCAGCTTATATAAACTTAAACATTATTTATTTGGCCCATGTTAGCCTTTGAATTTGACATTCTTGATGTAGAGCAAAAGGAATTCTCATTCTTTATTGGTGGAAATGTAAAATGGCAGAACCTCTTTGGAAGATAATTTGGCAGTTTTTTATAATCCATTAGATCTAATATACAAAAGTGTATTAGAACTTCCATTTTTATACATATAGAGATAATTATAGATTCACTGGAAGTTGCAGAAACAAAATTAAAAGAGACCCCATTGTGCCCTTCACTTACTGTTAGAATCTTGTATAACTATACTCCAGTAACAAAAGAAAGAAATCAACATTGGTATAGTCCGTAGAATTTGTTCATATTTTCTCAGTTTTTACTTACACTTATTTGTGTGTATGCATATATACAACTTTTTACACGTGTAGGTTTGTGTCACCACCAAGAACTTCTATTTTTATATTTTAAATCTAAAAAAAGAAAGAAAATGTTACCAATGTTTAAAAGTGGATGGCACTGTTTACCCACATTGGTGTCGATATATCCATGAGACAATTGCATCCTTGTTACATACCTGAGATGTCCTGAAGAGAGGAAGGGGAGCTGAATGACTGGGCAATCACATTCATTGTTAGGCTGCCAATGTATTGTGACATTCTTAAGTTTGCATGCGCCCCATCAAGTGCATCTATGGAATATATTATTCAGTTTCAATAAACTAGCTTTTACAAAGTGAACTTAAATGAGTTAAAATGATTCCTGCCTTAAAAGATTTTGACAAGCAATAGATTGAAAAAAATACCTATTCTGAAAGCACAACCAAAGAAGGAAATGGAAGAACTTACCCTTCTACTCCTGGTAAAAAAAAACAAAAACAAAAACAAAAAACCAAAAAAAAAAAACCTCTCTCCTAGTGACATTTCAAGGAACATGCAGTAAGTAAACAACTAACCTGAGCTGATAGAAAGTCAACAAAAAATAATTGAAATGATCAAAAATACGTATTTGTAAATGGATTTAAAAATATCTTTTCATTTCTTATTCACAATGTGCTTGTGTATTGTGTCATGAGATTTACATTGTGTCAATGATGGAATGAGTCATCATGATTTGGAAGACATCTTGAACATTATGGCCAACCTTTATAAAACTTTTAATGATATTCAAAATTACATGACACACAAGATGAGACAAAATACTCACCATTAAAGAAACACTTATTATTCCTCCTACAATGTAGCAGCAAACTAAAGGGCAATCCTTTGCTTACTTATTGTCTGTGAAACCTTAGGTTTAACATTATGTCTCCCCACAGAGCTCTGTTGGGGAACCAAGGAAGGAAAAGATGTGAAGGTGCTCTATAAATGCTAAAGCTCTGTGCTAATAAGATAATATGAGTATTAATTATTTTTACCATAAAATTTCAGAAGAAAATTAATTGAACAGAAATGTTATTATTTGATAGGCAACATTTGAATCTCAGATGAGAAGTTTTTTGGTTTACTGCTTGGAGAAATAATTCTTTGAGGCTGAAATGTATATTCAAAAATAGTAGCATGATGGAGAGTCTCCAGACCTGGATTTCAGTGCTGACTTACTATTGTTGTGACCTTGGGTCAGATACTTAATTTCCCCAAGCACCTATTTTCCCATTTGTAAAAACAACTAATTAATAACCCATCTCATAAAACTCATTGTGAGAATTGAGAGAAAGCCAATATATACTGAGTGGCCAGATTATTATGGCCACCTGACTTTTGTAGGCAAATTATCCATACACTGCATTGTATGGGATATGGAAGCCGAAGGCCTGTTAAAACACCTTTATTGTCTGCAGTTACCAAGATAAAATGTCTCCAATTCGCACAGGAACACAAGGATTGGACAGTCGAGCATTGGAAAAAAAGTTGAGCATGGTCTGATGAATCACATTTCCAGCTACATCATGCAGATGTAGAATTTGGCAGAAATGGCATGAAAGCATGCTCCCCACATGCATGAGTACAACCCTTCAAGCTGGTGGGGGCAGTGTTATGGCTTGGGGCATGTATCCTGGCATGCTTTGGGCCCTTTAATTCATGTGGAACAATGTCTGAATAGCACAACATACCTAGGTATAATTGCTGATCAAGTTCATCCTATCATGTTGATGGCGTATCCCAATGGAGAGGGCTTCTTCCAGCAAGACAATGAGCCATGGCCCATATTGTGCAAGAGTGGTTGCAAGAACATGAGGGAGACTTTACCTTGCTTAGGTGGCCCCCACAATCACCAGATCTCAATCCAATTGAGCATTTGTGGGACAAAGTTAAAAGAACCATCAGGCAGCTGGTTCCACAACCATTAAATCTCACAGAACTGGACAGTGGTATGCATCTGGCATGGTGTCAGATTCCTCGCATCACCTTTCAACATCTTGTGGAGTCAATGCCAAGAAGACTCGCCACAGTACTAAAGGAAAAAGGTGGCCCAATGAAGTATTGATGGGGTGATTATAATAATCTGGCCACTCGTTAAGATAGGTAGATAGATAGATAGATAGATAGATAGATAGATAGATAGATAGACAGATAGATAGATGATAGATAGATAGAGATATATATAATCCCACGTTCAAAGGCTGTTAAATGGCATTTTTTATCCATATCTTCAGAAAAAAATCACTTCTACTGTCATGATAGACAACCTGCTTCCCTATTTATAATGGTCTGGCCCTCTAGCAACTTCATCGTGAAATTATAGCTAATTTGCCTACAAACATCAGGTGGTCATCTGGCCACTCAGTGTATGTAAAGAACTTGGTACAGTACCTGGCACATTGCAGGTTCTCAAACCTGATCCCTATTCCCTCACTTTTAGGCTGCTCCTGAAAAACATATCCTTGCAGAAAGCCTCTGTGTTCCTGGCATTATGTTTATTTCTTGTTCTCCTAGCTCTCCAGAATTTTCTTTGAGGACTCAATTGAATACCTGAACTTCTTCAGAAAACTCCCAACATTTAACAATTTTCTGCTTGTAGCAGATACTTAATAAGAGCTTATTTGGATGAATGGTTGAAGTTAATGATCTCTAACAGGGAGCAAATTTGAGGCCTTAGGCCAAGCAGCTTTGATCTAAGGATTTCAGACACTGGCTGCCACCAAAGGATCATTAGAGTACCCTCCTCTCCTGAGCCTTTAGTGTAAGAATTTCTTTGATGTGTAGAGAGCCCTACAGTATCCAAAGCACTTTCACATGTATCATCCTATTTGATCCACACAACAAACTTTTCAGTTACTGAGGCAGGTAGGTATACCTAAAGAGAAGCCTGCGGCCCAAGTAGCATATTCTATTTGGCCAGCAGAGGACATAACACTGGTACCACTTACCATTTTCTGAGCCCATGCTTTGTACCAGGCACTTTATGCAAATTATTTTATTCAGTCCTCAGATAAATCTTTGGCTCCATTCTTATTGCTGCTTTAAAAACAACCCCAAAACTTAGTGGTATAAGACAGTGTTTAGCATGAACATGGATTCTATGGGCTGGAGATTCAGAAAGGTCACAAAAGAGACAGCTTGTTTCTGCTCCATGATGTCTTGGTCCTTGGCTGGAAGATGCAAAGGCAGAGGGGCTCAATAGCTAGGGACTGACAGCATCTGGAGTCATCGCCAGTCACATGTCTGGAAGTGACTATGGTCTGTCTACTGGAATGTGAAGACCTATATATGGCTTCTATATGTGGCCTGGGCTTCCTCATGGTGGCCTCAGGTATTTGAATTTCTTATATGAAAGCTCAGTGGTCCAAAATCAATTGTTCCATAAAAATAAAGGTAGAAGCTAAGTCACCTTTTGTGACTAGATGTGAAGTCATACTGTGTACATATTGATTTCAGAGAGGAAGGGAGAGGGAGAGGGAAGGATAGAAACATGTCCTCACTCATCTATGGATAATAATAACCATTATAAACTGGTGAACAAAAATAGATACAGAGGCAGAGCAACATCAAACAGACTGTCAAATTACAGCAACAAGGACAGAGACGTTGGGGGGGGGGGAGTAACAGATCAGCCAAGGGACTTTTGTGTGTGCATTTAAGCATAACCAATGGACACAAAACACTGGGGGGTAGGGGAGGCTGGGGGAAGGGCAGGGAGAAAAAGAGATATATGTACTAATCTTTGTAAAGCTTTATGTAATTTTAAAAAAATGTAAAAAAAAAAATTAAAAAAAAAAAGAAACATCAATGATGAGAGAGTATCATTGATCGATGGCCTCCTGCACGCCCCCTACTGGCCATTGAGCCCACAATCCAGGAATGTGCCCTCGACCAGAATTGAACACAGGACCCTTCAGTCCACAGGCCGACACTATTCACTGAGCCAAACCGGCAAGGGCTGTGTTTTTTGTTTTGTTTTTTTTCCTTGCTTCACTCTATTCATTTAGCAAGTCACCAGTCCACCCATATTTCAGGGAAAGGACACAGATACACTTTTTAAAAATTTTTTTGTTTTATTACTTAAAATATTACAAAGAGTAGTACATATGTTTCCTCCCCCACCCCCACTTGCCCTTCCCCTGGCCTCCCCTACCCCACAGTATTTTGTGTCCATTAGTTATGCTTATATACATACATAAAAGTCCTTTGGTTGATCTCTTATCTCCCCGGCCTTCCTGCTGTAGATTGACTGTCTGTTTGATGCTGCTCTGCTTCTGTATCTATTTTTGTTTATCAGTTTATAATGGTCTTTATCATCCATAGATGAGTGATGTCATGTGGTATTTTTCTTTCATTGACTGGCTTATTTCACTTAGTATAATGCTCTCAAGTTCCATCCATGCCGCTGCAAATGGTAAGAATTTCTTCTTTTTCACAGCAGCATAGTATTCCATTGCGTAGATGTACCACCATTTTCTAATCCATTCATCAGCTGATGGGCACTTAGGCTGTTTCCAAATCTTAGCTATGGTAAATTGTGCTGCTATGAACATAGGGATGCATATATCATTTCTGATTGGTGTTTCTGGCTTCTTGGGATATATTCCTAGAAGTGGGATCACTGGGTCAAATAGGAGTTCCATTTTTAACTTTTTGAGGAAATTCCATACTGTCTTCCATAGTGGATGCACCAGTCTGCATTCCTACCAGCAGTGCACATGCACAAGTGTTCCTTTTTCTCCGCATTCTCTCCAGCACTTGATGTTTGTTGATTTGTTGATGATAGCCATTCTTACAGGTATGAGACGATACCTCATTGTTGTTTTTATTTGCATCTCTCTGATGATTAGTGACTTTGAGCATGTTTTCATATGTTTTTTGGCTTTTTGGTTTTTTGAAAAGTGTCTATTTAGATCCTTTGCCCATTTTTTGATTGGATTGTTTACCTTCCTTTTGTTAAGTTATATGAATTCCCTATAAATGTTGGAGATTAAATCCTTATCGGTGATAACATTGGCAAATATGTTCTCCCATGTGGTGGGCTTTCTTGTTGTTTTGTTGATGGTCTCTTTTGCTGTGCAGAAGCTTTTTATTTTGATGTAGTCCCAATTGTTTATCTTCTCTTTACTTTCCAATGCCCTAGGAGCTGTATCAATGAAAAAATTGCTTCAGCATATGTCTGAGATTTTGTTGCCTTTAAATTCCTCCAGTATTTTTATGGTTTCCCATCTTACATTTAAGTCCTTTATCCATTTTGAGTTTATTTTTGTGTATGGTGTAAGTTGGTGGTCTAGTTTCTTTTCTTTTCTTTTTTTTTTTTTTTTTTTGCATATATCTGTCCAATTTTCCCAACACCATTTATTGAAGAGACTGTCTTGACTCCATTGTACGTGCTTGTCTCCTTTGTCAAATATTAATTGAGTGTATTGGTTCCAGTCAATTTCTGGGTTCTCTGTTGTACTCCATTGATCTATATGTCTGTTCTTGTGCCAGTACCAGGCAGTTTTGAGAAAAGTGGCTTTGTAATAAAAAAACAATCCCATTTACCATCACACCAAAAAAATTAAGATACCTAGGAATAAACTTAACTAAAGAGGTAAAAGACCTCTACTCAGGAAACTACAGGACGTTGAAAAAAGAAACAGAGGAAGACATGAACAGATGGAAAAACATACCATGTTCATGGATTGGTAGAATCAACAATCTATAAATTCAATGCACTTCCCATTAAAACACCAATAGCATATTTTACAGACCTAGAATGAACTCTCCAGAAATTCATCTGGAATAAAAAAAATACCCAGAATAGCTGCAGCAATCCTGAGAAAGAACAAAGTAGGTGGGATCTCATACCAATTATCAAACTATAAACATTCTCATCTGCAATTTCTTTTTAAAAAATATATTTTTATTGATTGCAGAGAGGAAAGGAGAGGAAAAGAGAAAGAAATATCAATGATTAGAGAGAATCATTGATCAGTTGCCTCCTGCATGCTCCACACTAGGGATTGAGCCTGCAACCCTGGCATGTGCCCTGACCAGGAATCAAACCATGACCTCCTGGTTCATAGGTTGAGCTCAACCATTGAGCCACTTGAGCCAGGCTGCATTTTCTGGTATACATATGAAAAGGTTTTTCTTAAACATAATCATAGGAATAGACTTGCTTATAGGGTTCATGAAGTTTAATTTTGTGAGAGAATATCAAGCTGTTTTTCTAAGAGGTTTTATAAACTGTTCCAGCCATGACTAACCTCACCAAAAACAACTATGACAGTTGGTCAAAAAAATCACATCATCTTAAAATAATGGTAATTTTATTTCTTTCTTTTCAATTCTTAAGCCTCTAATTTCTTTCTCTTCTCTTATTGTATTGTAAATATTTAGCTTATATAGTGAATTATGCTTATAGATTTTCTAATGTTAAAATTATCCTCAGATACATGGGGAAAGCCCAGTGTGATATATGATCATTTTGATGCACTACCGGATTTGGTTTACTAAAACTCTCTTTAGAATTTTTACATCTATAGCAATAAGTGACATAGTATATAATTTTTTCTTACAGCTCTGCTAGTTTTGTTATTAAGGTTGAGATCTTTATATTTACTGATAATATTATGTTGAGACCCACTTTACTTTGTTCCAGTTGCCTGATTAACCATTTTTCATTCTTTTTTTTTCATCTTGTGCATGTATCCTGCTTTAGTACATGTCTAGAGAACAGCAAATATCTGATATTATTTTTTATTTGGTAAGTTAGCTCATTTTTATATATAATAGTTATTCACATATTAGGACTTTCTTCTACTCTATTAGTTTATTATTTCAATTTGTCATATTGTTTCTTTGTTTTTTTATTCCTCTGTTTATTATTTTATTTTATTTTAATTTATTTTTATATATTTTTTTAGTCCTCACCCAAGGATATTTTTCCATTGACTTTTAGAAAGAGTGGAAGAAAGAGGGAAAAACAGAAATATCAATGTGAGAGAAACACATCATTGATTGGTTGCCTCCTGCATGAACCCCAACCAGGGCCCAAGCTGGGGAGGAGTCTACAACTGAGTTACATGATCTTGATCAGAATCAAACTTGGGACCCTTTGGTCTGCAGGCTGATGCTCTATCTACTGAGTCAGACCAGCTAGCATTTCTTTTTATTATTTTAAAATTGACTATGTGTTCCCACATGTAAGACAAAGACATTAATATTTTCTGATGTCCCCTGGCCTTCCTCTGCTTCATTACAGACTTCTAATCTTCTTTTTTAATGTATATTCTTTTGCTTTCTTTTTTCTTGGTCTCAGTTATTTTTTAATAAAACCAAAACTTTTCAAAGATATTTTATCACTTTTACTTCACATATTTCTTCCATCATCTCTTAGATTTGTTTCTTATATGTAAGTATGTTATTAAAACCTTTTTTACATATGGATCTTTGCATGGCAAATATTCTGAAAGTTGGATCTCTTAAGAGTATTTTAATATGTCTTTAATCTGAATGAAAGTTTAGCTGAATTTGAAATTCTATATTTTCAAAATTTTGAAAATATTTCTCTTTCTGTCTTGCACTCTTGAATACTGCTGAAAAATTTGATATCAATAGTATTCATATTTATTTGTAAGTGATCTTCTTTCTCTCTGAAAATTTTTAATGTCTTACCTGATCATCAATATTCTTAAATTTCAACATACTTTACATTTAGGAGTATGGTTTCTCTTATCTTTCCTTTTTTGCTGTCTATGATTCCTTTTAATCTGAAGCATTCTATCTTTCATTAATTCTGGAAGAATTACCTCCATTATTTCCTCAAATTTTTCCTTCTCTCCATTCTTATCTATCTATCTTTTTTTTTTTCCCCTGGAACTACTTTTGTCTTTTATACCTTAACTTTCATATTTTTTTTTATTTTTAAACTAACTTTCTGCTAAGAATTCCTCAATCTGATCCTCCAGTTCACTGTGCATTCCTCAGGCAAATTCTTTCTACTAATTACTAGCTATTGTGTTTATTATCTCAACTATTACAGTTTCATATTTAACATTTTTACCTGATTCCTTTTATGGTTTCTTGTTTTCATTTTATATTGCTAATATCATCCCTCATTTTTAAGTATAAAAAATTAAATTAATTCTTTAAAATATATGTAAGTCTTTGATCTGTCAGTACTAATACTTCTGGTTCCATGGTATTGTAACTCAGTTTGTTGTTTTTCTTTGAAAATATTAGTGCTTCCATTTTTACCCATGAGTTTCCATTCCTCTGAGGTTATGGGTTAGTCTCTACAGCAGTGCTGATGGTGTAAAGACTGAAGGCCAGATCTCAATCTGCATTGACACCAGCATGTTCAAATGAGGATGGAGGATGAAACTCTAGTGGAAGGTTCTAGGCATCAGGAAACCAGAGTTAATCACTCCTCACCACACCTAATTTGAATGTGCCTAACAGCTCCTCAAATGTGTTCTTTACTTTAGGATGAATTAGTATCTATAAGAGGAGATCATGATCCACCAGTCCTGGGGGGTTAGAAGAAAAGAGAAGGCCAGTGACCACCTTAGATCAGTCCATCTTTGTGTACTTTTCCCACCTCCACTCAGGTGCAGGGCTTCTGCACCGCCTTAGTTTTACACTTGAGATGTATTTTGTTCAAGAGATGTAAGCTCTGGCCCTGTCTGTTCTAAGGCAGTGGGGGTGAGAATGGAGGTGAGATAAAGACCCTAATAAAGCAATAGCTCTTTATCTGACATAGCAGCTTGGATACCCTCTGCCTTAGCTGGGCCATTCCAGTCACACATACAAGCCAGAGAAAAATAGCTTCTGTCTCTCCAAGGAGGTCTCATAGCTTTCTCTGTAACTTAATATTTTTTCCCTGTAGTTCCTCTGAGTTGATCTCAGGGTAAGGAACCAGTAAGTCAGGCTAGTTCAGCATCTTCTTAGGAACCCTACTTGATTTTTCCTTCTTACAGGTCACATAGTGTCTTTCTGTCCTCCTTCAACACACACAGGTATCTTTGGTGTGGTAGCACACAGTACTGGTTGAGCAGGTGGACTGGGTCAGTGCTTCCTCTGGACTGGGAGAAGGGGCAGTATAAGGAGAGTGGAAGAAAATGAGCAGGAGTCAGGGCTGGACTGTGCTCCCTTTCAGTCATTGATTGCTGTGTTGCCTTCCACAAGTCGTTTCACTTCCCTGGTCTCAGTGTCCTCTTCTAAAAAGTGAAGTTAATAATAACATTGACGTCACTGGGCTGACACAAGACTCAAGTGAGAAATTGGATGTGAAAGGGCTCTTTGTAAATTGTAACGTGAGGTGATTTTATTGATCATCTGGAGAAAGGGAAAGGAGTCTTGGGCTAGGCAAAAACTCACTTTGCCAACCTCAGAATTTTACTAAGTGTTGGCCCTGCTAAAAAAGCCTGATGCAACTGAACATTCCCTTATTATAGAAAATGACGAATCTGTGTTTGATGCCAGAGTTGTCACATTCTTCCAAGAGTGCAGACTTTTATGGGCCCCTGGAAACTCTGCCGGGGACTATTTCTGAGGATGGGAACATTGTGCCTTGTTGGCAAAAGTTATTAAACCGAGGCCACTTGTGGTCATTGAAGAATCTGGGTCTGCCTTTGCAACAGTGGGGGCACAGTATCAGATCCTGTTCTCTGATGTTTGCTGATTTGGATACACAGCTTCTGTCAAACTTGGTGCTTTTAGCTTCCTTGTTTGGTAAGGGTCTTTTTCCAGTCTAGTGAGGTGAGTGAGAAGTGAGAGAAGAGGATGGAGCAGGTCCAAATCAAAGACAAGTAGCAGAGGTAGACATAAATAAGAATAATGTGTTCTCTCTGGGAATTTATACAAGGACAAGGCTAATGAGACTTTGTTTTCAATTACTTAAAATGTAGTCTGTCATTGAAAAGATGATGTAATGGCTTTAAAACAAGCCAGAATCCTACACCATATTCAATTCTTTGGTGTTTGTTTTTTGTTTTTACATTCTTGTCTATTTCTTATCTTCCTCATCATGCATGCATAATGCACATTCCATTTTGTAGCCTGATTTTTTTTTACTTAACATTATATAATAAACATTTTCCTTTTAAAGTTTGTATTTTAATGACTAGATAATATAATTTGGACATCATAATTAATAAAACCATTGTTCTATTTTGAGATATTTAGACTTTGATATTTTTGGTTTGTTTGTTTTATTGCTTTTTGCTAATATATTGAGTGGCATCATGTACATTTTGCATATTTTGCTTTTTGTTTTTGTTATTGTTAAATTGTTACCTTTGCATAAATTCTAAAATTTCTATGAATGGGATGACTGGGAAAATATGCCCGGGCAGCTTTATGACTTTTGCATACTATTGTCTGTTTTTGTGTGAGCTTGTAATTTTAAAATGCCATTATCCCATCTAACCACAACTCTTTCAAGCACTGACTATTTGCTAAAGTCTTTTTCTACTTTTATAAAAACAGTGCTTCAAATTTGTTTTTATTTGTACTTCTCTCCTTAACAGCAAAATTTAATGCTTTCCATGTGTTTTTGTCTAGATCATGGCATTAAAATTAAAACTAAGCTGCCATAAATTTTCAGAAATTTTTGAAACCCTCCCAAAATGTCCCCCCAAAGAAATTCAAATTTCCAAACTAACCAAATATATTTATTTATTTTGTGACCCAAGCAAAGAGAAGTGTCAAGTTAATTTGTCTTTGGTTTATTGGTTGAATGCCTTTCTTGTGTAAGTCAAGTCCTGTCAGGAATGTTTTAAGGAATACTAAAAGTAAGACATGGACATTACCCTCCCCTCAAAGTTTACATTCCAGTAGAGCTATGACCATATGACTGACCACTGTTCAAAAATTGCTAAATGTTGTAACAAAAGAACAGAACCAGAGCTACAGGGATTCTGAGAATAGAGATGTTATTTCTAATTTGAGTGAAGGAATGTGAGGAGTCAGAGAAAGCTTCTGAGAAAATTCCAGTTGAGTTGAATGAAAAGGATCTGAGGTCAGGCCTATTTCAGGGAAGTGAGGGAAGTGAGTTGTGGGGACATTTTGCCTATTTTACATGACAGATTCTTAGATTTGTAGCCAAGCCTTCTTAGTTATAACCATTCTTCTCCAGGTGGCAAATGAAGTGAGGCAGGGATGATTAACTCATGGTCACCAAATCAAATGGAAGAGAAAGGTTTCAAAATAATAATAATCTAATCTAATAAAAGAGTAATATGAAAATTAAGCATCACTCCAAGACACCTAAGCCACGCCCACCAGCCAATCAAAATGGCTGTATGCAAATTAATCCAGCCAAGATGGTGGCCAGCAGCCACAGAGCTAGAGCAAACAGGAGGCTTCAGTTGCACCAGCAATGGAGTTGAAACTGCCTGCCTAGGCTGGCCGGGCTTCTCTGCTCAAGGCAACAACGTTTCAATTATAGAAGATAAATAAACCCCAGAAACCTGATTCCAGCCAACCTCACTGGGACGTTGGGTCAATGAGAGCTGTGGGCAGCCTGAAAATGGCCCTCAGCCCCTCACTCAGGCTGGCCAGGCATGCCAGCAGGTGCACATTCCCTGAGGGATGCCAGACTGCGAGAGGGCACAGGCCAGGCTGAGGGAACCCCCCAAATGCACAAATTTTTGTGCACTGGGCCCCTAGTAATAATAATAATAATAAATGAAGAAAATAAAATGTGGCCAATCTCAATTGCCTCCACAATATCAAAATAATACTGTGCATTTTGAATGACCTAAAATTTACAATGAAGCTCAGTGCTTCCTAAACCCTTTCATGAGATAGCACACAAAGAAACTAATAATATCTCTTTATTATACTGCCATGTATCCTTTAATGACTAGGATATGTCTGAGAAATTTTGTCATTGTGTGAATGCTTAGGGATGATGGTGAACAAAACAACATGAGATTAAATCAAGCACAAGAGAAATGATACAATCAAGAAATGCAGTAGTATGAGGCTGCTGCCAGTATAACAGGCATATTATTATATAGCAAAAAAAAATGTGTAAGTAGAAAGAGTACACTATAAAATATGATGAAAAGAATAGTATGCTAAATATATAAACCAGTAACATGTTTATAATCATTGTCAACTATTATATACTGTACATAATTTTACATGCTATATTTCTATATGATGGCAACACAGTAGGTTTGTTTACACCAGCATCACCACAGACATATGAGTAATGCATTGTACTATGATGTTAGGACAGCTACACATCACCAGGTGGTAAGAATTTTTCAGCTCCTTTATAATCTTATAGGACACCATTGTGTATGTGATTCATCGCTGACCAAAACATCATTATGTTGCACATTACTGTACTGGGGTAAAGAGACAATGCTGTTTATTACTGGAGGCAACTGGCCCAGAACTTTGGCTGTTGAAGGTCCAGAAGTCTGAAAGTTTCAATTTCTAGGCATTCTTGGAATTTATTGAGCAAACACCATGTGAAAAGTTTTGCAGGCAAATAAAGATGATTAATAAACATAGTTACTAGATTTATCCTGCATTATAAGAAATCAGTGCATTGGGCGTTGAGATTGGTAAAGAAAAAAGAAAATTTATTGTGGTTTTTTACTGATCCTGCCTTGACCAGGCTTTCTACCATGAGATGGAGAAATTTTCATTATTGCACTGAAAATAACATAGTAGAACCCTGGAATTCTAGTCATAATAGTCCAATTATGAAAGCATCCAGAATCAGGAAATTTACCTATGATATATATTATGGGACTGGCTGATGATAATAATATTTTGCATTAATCCAGCGAGCTCATTCCAAGGAGGTAGAAAGGTAGCCAATAGATTTTTTTTGGGATTTTCATTCAATAAATACAGCAATGCAATCTAAGTATTTGTTCATTTTTGAAATCCTGTCTTGTTCTAAAAATGGTTTCAACTAGTCAGAGTACATTAGTCACACAAGGATTCAATAGTTTAAAGGTTGAAAGTTTAGAAAACAATTTAAAAGAAGGTTTTGAATAATAGGAAAAAGTAGATTTACATGAATACTTTTTTAAAAAGTTACACAAT
Organism: Murina feae; assembly: GCA_004026665.1. Lineage (NCBI taxonomy): Eukaryota > Metazoa > Chordata > Mammalia > Chiroptera > Vespertilionidae > Murina > Murina feae. The sequence goes on from PVJC01000740.1 coordinate 97,931, forward strand.
TGAATGCAGAACCCTTGTGGAAAAATTCCTGAAAACCTTTATTGCACCAGCATACTTATTATTATATTAAAAATTCTAGCAGCTGTGCTTTTCTTCTAAATTAAGGAAATTTAGAAAGCAATATCATGAGCTAATGCTACATCAAAGTGGCATGTTTCAACACTTCAATGTCATGTGTTGCCAGAATCGAGTTGTCCAGCAGACCTGGCTCAGTCCACTCCTCCTGGAGGCAAATGTTGGAGTGGTCACTCCAGGCCAGAGAAATCTGCATTTCTTGGTTCTCCTTCCAGATTGTGGTGAGGCCCTGGATGCCCTTTATCCCACCTCAGTCTCTCTGGTGAGGCCCTTTGCCATATGAAGGGGCTGTGGTCAAATGGAAATATTTGAAAGGTTGCCACATGGAAGAGGAATTTAGGCCTATTCTGCATGGTCCCAGAGGATAAAACTAGGATCAAGGAGATGGTAGCTGCTGCAGAGAGGTGGATTTGAATGCTAAGTAAAGTTGAACTGAAAGGAAAAGTAGGTCTCCTTACAACTACCACTTCCTAGGATAACCACTTTATCTAAGCTATTTAACGTATTTATTTAATTCGCCAACTCATGAAGTACATATTATTAAATTTTCAGACTAGGAGACTGAGATTCGGAGAGAGTAACTAACACCACTACTGAGGATGCCTAAATTAAACCTGGATCAAGCTGAGACTTAAACCTGATCAAGTGTATGAAATTAGTGTATGGAATTAACCATTGAGTTGTACTCTCTGAAGAAAATGGAGTGGGGTGTGGAGGAATCTCAAAACAAAACATTATTTAAAATGTAACAAGTTACTATGTAATTTTTGAATGGTCAAGATAAGCCTAAAATGATAAGGCAAAGATTTGCGATGGAGGTGGGAACACCAGCCTAGACAACACATCCATACCTATGACCTGTGTGGAAAGATACTCCTCCTGGGGAAAACCCAATCGTTTGGCTGGAGACAGATCCCAAGGAAATAGCTGGTGAGCTAACCACAAGCATTGAAGTTGGTTTTAAATCAAGAAGCTGTCATCTTTCCTTTGAAAATCTTTCTAATAAGTAGAACTGTCCCAGACAGAACTTTGGTGGCTTTGGAAGATGGTGAGACCCTTGCTCTTGGGGCTGTTCAGTCATAGCCTGGATATGTACATGTGGAGATGGAGAAAGGTCAAGATGTGAAGACCCTGAGGTCTCTTCCAATCTCTTCCAAGTTATCTGACCTAAAATATTAATGAAAGGAAGGAAAAGGAGATATGTTTGAAAAAATTAGAAGAGATAAAGGTCTATAACAGACTCAGGTCTCTATACATTTCTGTACATGCAAAGTCGGGACTCAGGCCATGGCCTGCTCATGAAGTCTGCAGATAACAAGCAATGTTAGCCACAACACTCATGTTTTAAAGAGAGAATCCCTGGCGATAGGAGAAGGAATCTTTCTGCTCCACCCCTGTCAAGGAAGAGATCTTTCTTCCATGACATTGTAGAATAGACATTTATGACTTAAAACCAATAAGGTCCAGAGAAATGATGTAATTTTCCCAGTGTCGGTCCTCCAGCAAAGCAAAGTCAGCCTCTGCAGAGGAACACAGGTCTCCCAACTCCCAAGTTTAGGGAGGTTCTTTCCACTGAGAAACACTGCCTTGTCATCTCTATTCTTTTTTAAATTTTATTAAATTTATTGAAGTGACATTGGTTAATAAGTTTATATAGTTTTCCAGTGCACCATTCTTTAACACATCATCTGTATATTGCATTGTGTGCTCACTACCCAAAGTCAAGTCTCCTTTCACCATGTATTTGACCCCCTTTATCCTATTCTATCTCTTCCCAACTCCCTTTACCTCTGGCAAACATCATACTGTTGTCTGTGTCTATGAGTCGTTGTTGCTTTCTGTTTTATATCCCACATATAAGTGAAATCATATGCTTCTTGACTTTTTCCATCTGACTTATTTCACTTGAGAATATCATCTCCATTCTTGGTGAGGTTGTTACTTTGTCCCAGGCTGTGAGCTCTGTGAGGGCAGGATTTATCTCTCACACCTCTCTTATTTATAACTGCCTCCCACCTCTACACTCCCAATAGGAGGTTCTTCATCAATCTTTGGGACCCCAACCTACTTTCCTAATTGTATTTTCACTATTCTCATTTACCAACCTAAGGTACTCAGCTTGCCTAAACATACAAGTGGGAAATAGAAATATAAATCATCTGCAAGATCATCTAATTTAACCCAGGCATTTCATAGACAAGAAAACGGGAACTCAGACAGAAGTAAGTTGGTGTCTTAGACACTGATCAACATTGTGTAAAATGCCTATTAATGTGTACTAGCCTATGAAAACTGGCCACAAAACATGGAGTAGGGAGGGCCTGATGGCTGAGCATGAGAAACAGGAGCTAAGACTGGATTCCTGGGTTCTGGTGACTTATCATACTGATTCACAGGCAGATGTTGAATCATTTCTGGGCTTCGGTTTCTCTAGTGATACGAGGGGGTGAATGTTTTGCACATTTCTTCTCTCAGGATTGGTGTGTTGATAGCAGGCCGGCACTTGGGGAACTTTGTAGAGCATCCCCCTCCCCCGAGGAGCTGAAGGCACTGGAGCATGTTTGGCACAGCCCTGCAGAATGCTCTGCCCATGAGCTCAGAGAAACTGAGGGGTGAGGGTGGGGGAAACTCCATGCTCCCACTGTTTATAGGTTTGATGTTGTAGTAATCAGAACAGATTTGGTCTGGCAGGTGCCATATCTAAGTGACATTCCCAGAGTGAGTCACCTCCTTTGGGGAAACTCCCTTCGCCTGAACTTTCTCCTGGAGGGCAAGGACCTAGACTCGCTGTTCTGGATACAGTGCCCAGCTTCCCCCAGGCACTTAACCATGCCATTTGTGTTGTGTGTTTTCCTCCCAAAGGGGCATTTTATGGTAAGGATAGACCATGGGTGGCTGGTTCCATTTTCTCAGATTACAAGAGTGTGCGGTCACCCATTCCTTTTGCAAAAGATTTGAATCTATTCTGAAAGTTAGTGAGATAGCTGCAACTTCTCTGCTGAAACAAAGAGAATCCCCAGACCATGGGGCAGTAGGAGGACTATTTAACCAGGAGTCAGGATGCCTAAGATGAGTCCTGCATCTGTCCTGGGAAGTTAGTCATGGACATCTGTAGCACTTTAGGGTTTAAAAATTATGCGCACACATGATTTTATATAGGCTTTATGATAGCCTTCAACACATGGCATTATGTCACCATTCAATACCATTTTGTGGAGAAAGAAAGTGAATCTTGGGAAGTTTAAGAGAGTTCTGGGCATACATGGAAGATCTGGACATTGATGTCTTGCCAACATCAGAGCTTCTTCCTATAAATGTTCTCTTTATAGCCCAGAGTCCAGGTTTCCTCTCTATAAACAAGGGTATTGAAAGCTCTCTACCATCCTGTCAAATTCTGACATTCTGTAGTTCTGTGGATTGAGTCATGTGCATCTTCTCTCTAATACTATATTCTTAGCACCTGAGTTTAAAATAATATTGCTATGCTATGAGACAGAGAAAGATATCAGGGGAAAAAGTGGCATGATCACGTTCAGAGGGTAGAATCATAGAGTGAGAAGAAATCTGGTTTGGATCCAGAGAAAGGCAGCATGAAATCTTCTCTCTTCTATTTATTAGCAGTGAGACTTTGAACAGACAACTAAACCTCTCTGAGCCTCTGCTTCCTCTCCACAATTTTCAAATGAGAGCAATGGCACTGATTTGGAGGGCAATGGATGGTTGTAAAGATTACATGGAAAATCTATATAATAGAAGCATAGTATACAAATTGTCCCCTCTTCCTGGAGTTAGTTGAGGAATTCGAATAAGGGGTGAGGCCAGCAGAGGGAAAGGAGGGAGGCCCTGACCAATGGCAGTGGCAGTGGCAGGTGACTAGGAGAAAGGAGAGAGACCCCAGCAGCAGCAGGTGGCTGAAGGAAGGGAAGGAGACCACAGCTGGCAGTGCACGAATTCATACCCTACCAGTGCGTGAATTTCGTGCACTGGGCCTCTAGTTGTTTTATAAAAGCTAATCCACTTGTCACCTTAGTACTTATTAAGAGTTAGTTTCTATCCCTTACTTTTGACTGGTGGATAGGAATGTCCAACTTGTCAACAACAAAGATCTGCTTAATTCCAGGTGCTTGTGACATTATAGGTTGTATCTGCTGGAAAGGTGTTTAAGACCCCTGGCACAACTATCCATGGGAGTGTGTCCAGGGCAAAGTACACTAAATATGCATTTTTTGATTGGAGGTGAGAGTGGATGGACACAACTAGAAGTGCCCAGTATATTAAAAATAATTTGAAGAACCCTTGTTTACCTTACATCATGTAAATTATGCTTATTGTTCCATAAAGTAGCCATGTTTACTTTGATATTAAAACTGCTTAAAACAGTACTTGACATGTAGCAAGTGATCAATAGATATTCAGTGGGCAAGTAAATTAACTTGTGAATGAAAAATAATGTTTTAAAGTGTTAACCATCAGGCAAATGGATGTTCAGGGAAGATCCATCATGCTTAACAGTAGCCTCCAGGATCTTGCTGTATAACCCTGAATCCACACCCCAAGGGACATGAATCCCACAGAGATTTATCCTTTTATTCTACAGTTGATAAATCTAGTAAAGTAATAAACGTAATAATGGAAAGTAATAAATGCTGAGTTTGTCTAGAACCCAGGTGTCCTGAGCCCTACCCCAGGCTCATATCACTGCAATCCACTGCTTTGCCCTCAAGTTTCTGCATTGTCATGCTTTTAGCTTCTCTACAATGTCTGCTTCTTTGGTTCCTCCATCTACAATGCTAAAGGTTAGAATTAAACTTTCCTGGGGTCGGGCTTTGCTAGGTATGTGTTACCCAATTTTGACAAATACGCTGACCATGGCTGTTTTCAGTATCCTGCTTTAATGGGCCTGTTTGTGAAGGAATTTATGACTGTTTGGTTCTTTCTCCTATTTTGTCTCTAGAGTGTTTAAGGAGCATTTGGGGGCTTGCCAAGTAAATTTCAAATCTGGCCTTGTTTCTAAAGAAAGGAAAGTGAGTTCTAGAGTGAAGAAAATATCTGTCTCTGTCAGATGTAGTCCCTAGAATGACAACCTGAACTCTCTAATTTTGCTCATTTCAGAGACCTGTAAGCATACCAGTTTGCCTACTTAGGCACTGTCTCCTAAAAGACCAATCTGGGAAACCTTTCAGACAGAGACATCCAGTTTTGCTAACCTGGCTGCCACCTTTCCCAAGGTATTCTCTTCTCACCATGGCAAACATTCCCTCTTTCTTCCTTTCACCACCCTTCCCATCCTCCCCTGGAACTCTTCCTCTGCCCAACATTTCTCTGGCTGTCAGAACTTGCTTCCTGTCAGTTGCATCTGCCTAAGCCTAGGTACACCCTAGTGCGGTATCCTGACAAAACAATGTGTTGTGGTGATGCAACAGCCCAAAGTGTCAAAATAATTAGGTAATTAAAGCAGGGGAAGGTCAGGGTTTTTTCTGTCTGAAATGACAAACACACACACAAAGAGAAAAGCTAAACATGGAAGCCAATTGTACATCCCTCTGTCTCCATTGATCCCTAAGCCTAGTACCTACAATAGATCTTTTAAGGAAACCAGAATAAGAACCAACTAATTTAGAAGGCTTGGCACGTTTGAACTCCAAGGAATAGAACATTTCTAAGGTTTCAACACAGTCCTTGTTTTTGTCTGCCTTGTTTGTTTTTACACCAGCCTCACCCTACGTTCCTGCTGGTGCAATGGCCACAGGTAGTGGCTCAATGCCACGGATGGGACATTGTTCAAACTGGGCTGTGGGTGCTGAGGAAAAGTCTCTTCCCAGGAAACCAAGTCCTCAAGGTCATCCTCCCTTGACTTTTATTTGTTCATTCAACACTCAACACTTACTAAGAGCCTGCTATACGTTAGGCATTGTGCTTGGTGCTTGGCTGGGGGTGAGTGGCAGAGTAAATTGAGAGCTTAGTAGGAAACGGCCTCTGTTCCACTGGAGCTCACTCTCTATTGAGAAAGGTGTACGTATAGAATAACATCACAGTTTGCTGTGATGTTGGGGCTCTAACTTAGGGCTGAAGGAAGTTCTAGAGGCCCGGAGAACTGTGTGACCAACCCCATGTGGGGAATCTAGGAACAAGTGACTAAGGAGGTGACATTTGAATTCTAACCTGAACGATGACTAAGGCTTCTCTAGACAGGTAGGAGGAAACTGCATTCTAGGCAGAGGAAAAGTACATTCAAAGTGGGAGGGATGAAATATCATATTGTTTTCTGAGAATATGGAGTTCATAGAAGTTAAAATTAAAGCTATGTTGGAGGAAGGCATGGATGGCATTTTTGTCATTCAGGATCTGGTGCTCAGAGCTGGCATAGCCAGACTTATGACCAAAACTGTCTGCCCTCAAATCTTCATATCTTTTGCCCTATGCCCTTGAAACAAAAGGCAACTATGTCCGGATGCTGTGAAATTTTGGCGTGTGCTCTACTACCAACTTTGCAGGTGGAAACTGCATCAGAGAACAAGGAAGGTTTCAATGGTTAAAAAATAAATTAAACAACTTGACAAATCCTTCTTCTCAGATAGCATAAATGTCATAGATCCTTGATAAGAAAGTAGTGCTAAAAATCCATTTTCTTGCTTTTCTTTGTTCTGATGAATGACTCTCCATCTAGTTCTGAATTAGCAAGGATTTCTAACAGTTATGCATGGCAGCTGAGGAACACTTTTGCAAAATTAAACAATTTATTTTACTCTTAAATTTATATATATGTAGGCTGTGACATAATCCATGTGACTAGGGTGATACAGATTCATAACATTTTCAGCTAAGTAAGCATTAAAAACTGGCATCATAAATAGTTTAACTTTTTTAAAAAATGAATAAGATTTCATTAAATTTTAAGTAGTATTTACTTAAAATTTTGTAATTATTAGTTATAACCTATTTTCAGTTCCCTTTTAAATTTTAATTAGTAATCGTTGCTGTTCAACATATTTTTGAAGCAATATTTTTAAATTATATCGAAAGTAATTTAAATTTTTAAATTTTTATATTTTCTTTCATTTACATTTTAATGAAAATATATTCCAATTTTATACATGTTAAATACAGTTAACTATTTGTTTTATAATCCTTCAGATCAGCACTGTCCAGTAGAACTTCCTGCTGGGATGGAAATGTTCTACGTCTGTGCTGCCAATGGTAATCACTGGTCATGCGGATACTGAGCTTGTGAAATATGGCTACTGCGACTGAGGAACTTTTATTTTACTTTTTATTAAATTTTGATTGATTTAAATTTAACTATACACATGTGACTACTGGCTATTCTATTGGGTGGCACATTTTTAGATTACTGAAAATAACAATCTAGATAATAATATAAATAGAATTTCTTTCTGAGAACTAGAGAAATAGGATTCCTGAAAGACAAACTGTCTTTAAGAATAGAGAAAGGGTGCTTTTGGTTTTGTTGTACTTATTCCTTTCTTATTGTTGACTTTCATACTTATTGAGAACACAGATTGCTAATATTCTGTAAGCTCAAATATGTCTAGGTTTTCCAATTGTTAAGATGTTTAGTGAGCTAATGCCTAGGACTAATTGACAAAGGAAACCTGGGAAAGACATGTGGTATCTGGGTGTCTGGGAAACACTGGAAAACAAGACCAGGAGTTTTCCATACTTGAATCCCTTAAACGTAGTCTTCCTGAATTTTAAGCTCTCATAGATTTTTGAAGGGTATTTAAATCCACACATTCATAATCTTTCCTCTCTTCATATATAGGCATCTCTTTTGCATAAGGTGTCTGATGAAGGGAAGGACTCAAAAGGTCTACCTGTCAAGGGAAATTACATCTCCATCCATATCCATATCCATATCTGTAGCTACTTGCCCAAAGTCTTTCTGACTTTCAAATATGTAATTTAAAACTTGTTATCAGTGAGAAAATCTAAACTTGACCTATCTTTGAAGGTGAGGACACATAAAGGAGCAAATGTAATGTTTAGTATCTCTGAAATGACTGCTGGGTGCAACATAGCATTTGTCAAAGTATTTTTCTTTTAGGTATCTAATTAACATAAAATTTTATATTATAAAAAAACATAATACCATGATTATGAAATAAAAAACCACCCACAAGCTTACTATCTTTATAAATCATGTATTTTCATTTTTTCCTGTCTTTTCCAAAAAATGTGTATTTCTCACAGTATTAGACATGCAGCACAAATATAACTTTGCATTCTAATGTTTTTCATAAGCATCACACAATGAGCAATTCCAATGTAGTCTTTATAGTGACATAGCTAAATGGCTTCAAAATAGTACATTCGTGAATATATTGTCATTTATATCAGCATCTCAAAATTACATTATATTTAATTCACTTTTTTATCAGCATTCCAAATTTATGTTATATCCCATTTATTCTCTCTTTGATTACTTTTCTGTTGTCGCTTTTCCTAGTCTTTGACCATTTTCTTAGAATAAATCTCCAACAGTGGAATTGTTGGTTCAGAAGAGATGAGAACCTGGTAAAATTGTGAGTTATTATCCTCTCTAATTTATTTACTTTTAATCACATTTAAATCCCTTACTTAGGCAAACTAACATTAGTTCACCAACTCACTATCTAGCTCAATGTCCCAGTTTCCTGATCTGTTGTTTTCTTTACATCCAACTGGTTCACAGAGTTGTTCCTTCCTGACAATGAGCCTTATAATTGTTCCTTCTTGTCAATGAACCTCTGGTTCACACTTCTTTACACAAATAAGTTGCGATGATAATTTTTGCCCTGAAGCATAATCACTTCAGAGAGTTATTGTCTAGCTTTAAGGAATTCCCCATCTGCAAAAAGTATCCATGAGACACAGTTTCAGTGATTGTGAAAGGAACTTACTGATAAGCCAGGTAAAGACTGGGCTCCTGGCCATCTGCTCTTTCTGTTTCTTACCAATTAAATCTCTGCCAAGACACCCTGCCACTAACCTGTCCTACCAGCTCTTGCCAAAGTGCAGACAACCATGTGAACATGGACATGGGCATTCACCGTACACGCACTCTGCCTAGAACTGGCCTAGGTCCCATAAGGGACTCCTTGGACACTAAGATGCAATCTTTACCCTCAAGAACCTAGTAGACTGAAGAGATAAGATATATATACTTTAGGAATATGGCTGAGGTTCTATGACTCTATAGAGGTTTAGAAGATATGAATAATATCATAGACCCTAAGCTGGGCCTAACAGGACAGATAGAATAGAAGGGGCATAAACTATAAGGGACATATAGCTTAGAGACATTAAATTCTTCATCATTCAGTTGATAATCATCTATTCCATACCAGGCTCTGAGCTAGGTTCTGGGGAAAAACAGATGAGTTAAATAACATCCCAGTTCTTCAGAAGATCACAATACTGTGGGAGACACACTCATAAGAAAATCATCACTATGGTGTAATGTACACTATCACAGAGGAATTGATAAAGCAGTGTTAATGCAATGGCCAGATCTGCCTGTCTCACAGAGGAAACTTCCCTCCAACCAAAGGGATCTGTCATAGTTTACGAAGATCACATGAATAAAATGGGAGGTAGCTGTAGCAAAGTGGAAAGAAGAGTCTGCTTAAAGATCTTGGTGTTTATCCGACTCTGCTACTTTCTAACTATGTGATTGTGACCAGGTTCCTCAAAAGCTCTGGGACTGTTTTGTCATGTGTAAAATGGAGAACATAATACTTCTGCAGGGACTGAAGGAAGATTGAAAGAGAAAGAAGTTGGTAAAGGGCCAAGTAAAAGAAGTTATCATCATCATCATCATCAACAACAACACTGATATCACATATGAAAGCACTTTGGAAACTCTCTAGCCCAATATAAATGAGAAAAGTTATTGGTGTGATGACTTAATTGTTACCACAATTATCTGTCCTCATCTTCCAAGCTCCTGGTTACATCTGGAAACAAAAGGATGTGGCTATAAATAAACTGGGTTTACTCCTGGCACTCACCACATCTTTTTTCTTTGGGTAAATCCCACCCTGGAAGGCCTCAGAATGTTAACTTTGCATTTTTAAGTCCTCCAGGACATGGTTATGAACATTTTCTTTTCTTTAGGGAAATTAAATTATGTAGAGTCCACTAAACCTAAGACTCTTTAAAATGCATGGAGAGTTGGCCACATGCCTGGAGTTCACCTATTCATCCAGGCATTACTATACAGGCCATTTATTTCATAATTTCTCACGAGAAGCTGTGGCAATAGCCAGAGATGACACAGGTGACAGATGAGTCAAAGAGACAGGGTGACTCAGAGATAACCATCTCAGCCCCACCCCCTAACCCCCAACTGTCATTCTTAAGCTTTCTGGATTCCATAGAGATTTATACTTTTGTTTGGATATTGCTTCAAGGAGATTAAAGGATCTGTACTTCTGGAAACCTCTTTTTCTGTTTCTTTCCTGGGGCCCTTCAGATCATGCTCCAATTCATTCCTTTGTAATGAGAACAACTCAGATTCCTTGAGAATTTATTCTATGCCAGGAATTGTACTCTGTCTTTTACAGTCATTATCTAATTTACATCTCCTCATTATCACACAGGTACAATAGTTGTCCACACTTTACAGATGAAGAAACTGTGGAATAAAGAAAGTAATGAGCTAAGGTAAGTCCAAGAATACCTGGTAAAACTGGACCTAGGTTGTCTAATTTCAGAGCCCATGCCTTTGACCATTCTGTAATTTTGCCTTCATCAGATAGGAAAGCCTGGAACCACCAAGCTGTCACCTCAATTATAAATCAACATTAAGGACTGTCTTAGGGTGGGCTTTTGTAAAACAAGAACTGTGGAGGAGAAGAAATCAGCTGAAGGATGTTCTAGGCAGTCTTCTTCCTTTGTGGGCAGTTGAGAACACCTGGCTCAGGGAACATGTCCTACATAGCTCCTGCTGGTGGTTTGAGAAGGTCTGTGGTTTACCTTAGTAGGAAGAGAGAACAACATTTAATGTGATTTGGAATTGTCCCAATCAGCAGTCTCCCAGCTTCTCTGAATATGATGCCCCACAGTTATAAAAGATTTGTCTGGGAACCCAAATAGATATATAATATGTGTGTGTGAAACCATGCTATTAAGAACATTATAAAAATAAATAAAAATGAAATTATAAGAGAAAACATAAATATAAAATAAAGAATACTTCAAAATGTGTGCTAATCTTCATAACAGCATACTATCTTTTCTACCACCTCAAGACATAGTCAACACTCTTACCAAAGTTTATCATTAATAATAGTGAATATTAACCCATATTTCAAGCATTCTTCCCAAGAAATATTTTTGGCATACTGTTTGTTATATCTGATTAGGTCATCATTGGCTTTAACTCCTGAAATGTAGCCAGTGGAAAGCCAGGAACAGAAGAAAAGCCAGTGCTGACTTTTTTCTTGTTTGTTTGTATTTGTTATAAGTATTATTCTCAATCCACAGGTTCTTTGAATGAATATTTTAAAACTACTTGTTTATTCTGTGAGGCTTTGTTTAGTTAAATCTAAGTAACCAATCCATAAATCCAAGACACTAACTAAATGAGAACGGCAGTCTAGGTACCTCGTGGACTCTCTGGGGCAAAGAATCCCTTCCACTCCTTCAGAATAACCTCAGTTGGAGATGTGGCATAAAATTATTGGATATGGAGATCCAAGCAATGAGGGATAAAATGTATATATGAATTAATAGGAGTGCATATAGTAAATAATAGGAATTTTTATTTTTATTAATCTTTATTGTTCAGATTATTACAGTTGTTCCTCTTTTTTCCCCCATAACTCCCCTCCTCCCAGTTCCCACCCCACCCTCTGTCCCCACCCCCCTGCTGTCCTCATTTATAGGTGTACGATCATTGTCCATTCTCTTCCCGCACCCTCAACATCCTTTACCCCACTCCCTTTCTATGCCTCTGATTCTATTCTATTCACCAGTTTATTCTGTTCATTGGATTTTTTATTCACTTGATTTTTAGATTCACTTGTTGATAGGTATGTAATAGGAATTTTTAAAAATGTTTTATGTAAATAAAAGTAAATATAAATAAAGAGTCTAGTATGATTTGTACACCCTCCTGAGAGAATGCACTTTTGGGGGGAAATGCCTTCTCTATCAAGGTCTGATTCCTTAACCTTCTAAGATCAGTGACCTACTTCTTCAGCCATTCCTCCAACCATCAACAACCCCTTCCACTCTCATTATTACCCTTACACTGCACTATACAAATACACAGAGTTGGTCAGATTTCTCTGAAAACTTTCTTCATTTGGACCTTTGTTCATACTGTTCTCTCTGCTTGAAACATCCATGCTTTTCATTATTATATTTTGACAATTCTAGTCTTCATTGAGGCTCACCTCAGCCTCAATCTCCTGAGTGAAATAATAACAATATCAACTGACATTTATTGACCTCCTACTACTTGAGAGATTCAGTATTATCTTCACAACAATGCTAAGGGATCTGTACTATTATAAGAAAGCTGGGGGATAGAGAACTGCCCAAAGCCACACAGTTTTGGGGAGACAGGGAACCAAACCCATGAAGATCTCAAATTCCTACACTCCATCACTATATGTGTGTTTCAATTTAATTTTATTTGTTTGAACTAGTAAAACCTTCACTAAACTCTCCCTCTCCTCCTTTTAGTGGGGAGATGGAATTAGTTACTCTCTTCTTGAGTTTCCACAGAAGCTTGTTTGTCAATTTCATGTAGTACTTTTTTTCATTCTGACATATATTGCTACTAGGGGCCCGGTGCACAAAAATTTGTGCACTCGGGGTGGAGGGAGTCCCTCAGCCTGGCCTGTGCCCTCTCACAGTCTGAGACCCCTCAGTGGATGTCCTATGATGGCCCCAGTCTGCCAGGCGCCTTCTGTGTGTGTGTGTGTGTGTGTGTGTGTGTGTGTGTGTGTGTGTGTGTCATCACTGCGGACCTGCCCCCAGCCGCATCAGAGGCTCGGAGCAGTCCTCCTGTGTGTGTCTACCTGCCGGGGGGCACACCGTGGAGGCTTGGAGCAGGCACCCCCTCTATGTTGATCTCTCAGACTCTTGCCCTCCCCTGCATGTTGTTCTCTTTTTTGAGCATGACCAGGGCTGGGTGCGGCCTGCCTCCCAAGCTTGCCTACTGCCCATCTTCCTCCAGCCACCAGAAAGCAGGGAAAACCCCGCCTCGTGGTCAGGCCAGCCTTTTCC